>JAPTGZ010000026.1:29132438-29143098 GCA_029814645.1 Fowleria isostigma | reverse complement strand
GTGTTGGAAGAGGGAAACATCTAAAACATGCAGGGTTGTGGCTCTCCAGGACCAGGGTTGGCCACCCCTGCTATACATAAAGAATGTGCATATGGACGCATATGCATAAAAAAATAGATAAATCAAGCTTCCTGTATTAAAGCTAATACAAGAAGGTGTTTATGTGGATATATGTGTACAGTAAATACCAGTATATCTTCGAGGCGGGTGATGGATCACAGAATAAGACAGTGTGACAGTCACTTAGTCAAGACTCAGCAGAAATCTAAATCCGCCGTATTCCAGGTGAAGGCTTTAATCATACTACGTACACCAGGTTATGAGCGCGTTACAGGCTGAGAGGACAGGCGCATTACAAGTGCTGCTAAATTGACATTAGCACAATCCCTGTCTCACTTTCATGGATTAAATAGTCCCTCTACCGTATATCTTGTCTGTGCTCCAACTGCATTTCCTATTCATGTGAGATCGGGGCCTAATAGGTGAAACTAATAACATGCCATTTGACAGCTGCTTTTAACCAAATTGCCACGCAGCGTCATGACTGCATGTATTTGGAGCCCTGGTGGCGTGAGTGCAAACTCAACCTTAATCTGTGTGCTTGATGATCCTGTGCTGCTTTCTTTTAGCTGTGCTTTGGGCTTTGGGGGACGCTGAATGAACACTTTTAAGAGGCTCAGATATGTGCTGCCTTCATGTCCCACCACCATTCTGAACGCCTCTGTGCTCTTCAGTAAGCAGACAAATATAAGGAAAACATAAAGACACCATACTGTTATACCACATTTGTTAGCCTCATAGCATAACTGTCATATTTTTAGTAAAATTGTGTTTATAATATAGTTTTGATTTGTCTTTATTTTTGATTCTGCTCTTCTTTTGCTCTTGTGTACTTGGTTTGTATTCCAATCTTGCTGCTATAAATCTGGAATTTCTCCTTGTGGTATAATTAAGGAATATCTTATCTTACTTTATCTTATCTTTTGAACAGACAGACACTGGAAATCTATCTTTCCATATGCCATCTCACTGTACAATAAACTCACCTGATGTCAAACCTGGTCATAATCACAATAATATTTCCACCGCGCACTTTACAGTACATATTACCCGGCAATTACATTTTCATCCTACTTTGCACATTACAGTTTTGCCGTCACACCTCACTGCCTTTATAACACTCTTGTTGATATGGCTATAATTTAATTATGTACAGATAAATTACCCTTATTTACATTTATAGTTTGCTCTTATTCTATTCTATTCTATTCTATTCTATTCTATTCTATTCTATTCTATTCTATTCTATTCTATTCTATTCTGTTGTTGGTTCCCTGTCATGCTGCTGCTGTTACAATTCAATTTCCCGGTTTGGGATTAATAAAGTACTTGTATTGTATTGTATTACCTTACTTTACCATACTATGCCATACCTTACCTTACCTTGCCTTGTCTTGTCTTGTCTTGTCTATGTAACTTGAATCTCCTAACACTGGTGTGTCATTTTGCATCATTCAAAGATTAAATTCTAAGTGTTTTATTATCATGTGTAAAGAAACAGATTTCCCTGTACAATGAAAATCATACTTTGCCATCCATACTAAATGCCAAGAGAATTAATGTCTTATTATGGGCGGCTGTGGCGCAGTTGATAGAGTGGCTCATCTAATGATCAAAGGATTGGCGGTTCGAATCCCGCCTCCAGCTGTCCTTGAGCAAGACATTGAACCCTGAGTTGCTCCCAGTGAGGCCTGGTAGCACCTTGTATGGCAGCAGCCCCACACTGGAGTATGAGTGTGGGTGTGTGAATGGGTGAATGTGAGGCTTGTATTGTAAAGTATAAAAATGCTATACAAGTACTGACCATTTACCATTTATTAAGGCTGGCTAAAAAAGCCAACCACATTTGATTGATTTTAGATTAATTTTGCGTTATTGAGTAATAATTGATGAGATGGATCTTTCGGGGGGGACTGTGAATATGTGACCCGGGTACTGCCGACACCAAGGCACGGCTCCGTGTCGTGGGCCCCTAAGGGAGACGGGGCATCTCGATCTCACCCATGAAAGTTCTGGCGCAGGATGGGTGGGGAAAACATCTGCATAGGAGGTTCTCCTGCCTCAAACTCGAACCTGCAGTGCAGAGGAAGTGGCCGCCCAGACAGAGGCTCTCTGAGGCGGTCACGTTCTAGGAAAATTAACTTGGATCACACTCAACCATAGGTGATAGCTGGGGTGTCATTAAGGGGGGGAAACATGACAAAGCGTCTTCAGTTTGCACCACATCAACAATCACAGACCGCTACACCCCCCCCATGTCAATATTGATATTAGTATTGATGTATTGCATGGATACAGTAGTCAAATAATCAGGTTACTGCTTAAAATCTGTCAGAGATAAATAATATGTTAAATGTGCAAAACAGTCAGAGATCAGCCGTATGTGACATATATGCAATAACTGAGTATAAGGTGCATAAACAATATCACAGTTTAAAATGTAAATGCTGTAAATAGTCCAAATGGCTGATGTTGTAGACTCCCGTCAGTTAAGGAAAAGAAAAAGATTATAGACTATGATCTGAAAAAAATATGACTTAGGTAGTTTTACTATGAGGCTGAACAGAAATACATCCTCTCTAGACTCATGTGTGCATGTTTTTTCTGAAAGAAAATTACAAGTTCACAAATTGTTCTAAGTTTTCCAACGAGAACAGATAAATTCTGTCTCTATCTACACAACTAAAAAAGATGTATGGTTACAGTTGTAATATCTAGACCACATGTGTAGTTGATCCCAGAGCATGGAAAGCAAACACAAAACCTGGATGAAGAAGTAATTGTAATAGTCACATTTCCAAAGGGATCTCTGGTTTCTGATAACCAGATGGCTTCAGTGTAATGTATGGAAGGAACATTCACAGTATAACCTTTGGATAAATGTGCATCTCTATTATAAGATCTTCAGAAAAGGGTTGACCTGCAAGCACACCAACTTCCTCCTCTTCACATATTGTAAGATATTGTATGATTCCTAATGTGTAAGGTGATTAATATTCTGCACAGGCCAAGAAAATGGCATCTGATGAGGAAAAAGTAAATAACTTGTACTTAAATTAGTGCAGCCATGTGTCAACACAGCAATTAACAAGGCCCTGGACACCTATAGGTGTAATGGAGTGGCAGATTTATCGGGCGTATTAACAGCTTAAGTCTTCGACACCAGGGCCGGGGCATCGTGTCAATCAACAGTAATGCTCTGTGCTACTGTTTTTAGAACTTGCTTTTTTCTGCCATCAGATCTTTACTATTAGATCTAGATCAACTGACTTTTATGAGACATGCATGAAGGTAAAGAGTCTGTTCTCAAGGTTCAAGGGTTGAGGTCCATTTCACCAATGGTCACCCAAAGAAATATAGTGTTTGAAAGCATCAAAACTAATAAAATTGTTTTGCATGATTGAAACAAAAACTTTCAAAGGATTCTATAATGTTTTCCTTCACTGAAATTAAATTTAACAATACATTTTGCCTCATGAAGACAGGGATGCATTTCTTATCTTTTGTGTTTTTCCTTTGGTCTGCATCTCCTAACAAGGGGTAAATCCAGTGCTGTACTGGGCAAAGTTTAAAAAAAATGATAATGGATGTCACACAAGGGTTATCTCCGGGGACATGTCAAAAACTGGAGGGGTAATGGGGGTCAAGTGCCAAACAAAAGGCTCTCATTGTTAAAACAATAGGGAATGTTGTAAATATGGCGCTGTCCCAACTGTTTGGACAGCTGTAGCTGCCATGATAACAAATTAAACATTCAATATGTTTTCCATTTTCTACTGTGATTAACATGCATTTCTAAGATTTGCAAATCATGGCATATCTGGGTTGTAGATGCCAAAGCTGCTTACTGGTGGATGATTTAAGGATGCAAGAGGGAGCTAAACTGAAAGGCGAAGCTCTCGATTTACTGGTCGATCTACTTTCCAAACCTCACCTATGGTCATGAGCTCTGGGTAATGATCGAAAGAACAAATAGCCAAAATGAGTTTCCATTGCAGGGTGGCCGTGAGGAGCTCGGACATCTGGGAGGGACTCCGAGAAGAGCTGCTGCCCCTCCATGCCGAGAGGAGCCAGTTGAGGTGGTTCATCTGGTGAGGATGCCTCCTGGATGTTTCCTTTAGGAGGTGTTTTGGGCATGTCCATCTGAGAGGAGACCTCGGGGCTGACCCAGGACACACTGGAGGGACACTATCTCTCGGCTGGCCTTGAAACACCTCCGAATTCCCCTGGAAGAGATGGTGGAAGTGGCTAGGGAGAGGACCATCTGAGCTCCTCTGCTGAGGCTGTTGTCCATGCAACCCGGACCTGGATAAGCAGAGGAAGACAGTATGGCATGGTTTAAGGACAGAACCCATGTCAACAGTAAAAACATGGACCCAGGTGTGGAAACTGGGTAAACATTTAAAACATCAAGTGGAAAGTTATCCCACAATATCAGAAATAGACCATCTAAACTTCACTGGGAAGTTCCAGGAAGAGAAAATCACCAATGTGCTCTTTCTGGAAACAGCCTCCTGTTGTAATAATTACCAAACAAAAGCGATCCACTTTCTTACCAACCCAGTCTGGAGGAGCTTTACACTTCTGGTGCTCTTTAATAAAGCATTTCATCACACAATAGACCAAATGTTGGGAAAACTTAAATAGCTGTGAACATCCATCGCCGCCCACAGAAAGCATCTGCAGTTCTGGCAAAGATATAAGAGTCGAACTTTGCAGCTCTGTGGCTCCTTAGAGAAAGATCCATGTGTGGTGTTTGTACGACGCTTACTCGTTTTCTTTTTTTAAGTGGTTCCATTGTTCCTGTGGATGAAGCAAATGGCCAACCAGCCTTTCTAAACAGGGAAGAGTCACGTAAAGTGATGGGTAAAGTTGGAGTCCAAAGAAAAGAGGAGCAGGGAGATAAGCATAAGGAAGGGAGACAGCGGAGAAGCATTCATAGCCTCAGCTGCAGATTTAAGTGTGGAGTCAGACTCAGACGTAATACAACTGTTCTTATTGTGGCCTTTGACTGGCACGAAGATGAAACGACAGAGGTCAACTCATATTAGACGGCAGAGAGAGAGAGAATGTGAAGGAAATGTCGGCAGATTTCCCCAACAATGTCTAAGGGGAAAGTGCTGACGGGACTGAGCCGGAGGAATGAAAGATCAGGGCTTCTTTTTTTTTTTTTTTTTTTTTACATAGACCTTTATTATTGTAATGGGTCGGAATGGACAAGGGCCGAGCTTCGCAGGACGGTGCGCTAATGTGCATGTTCACAGCAGGTATGGAAAGATAGAGGAGCGAGAAGGGAGGGGCGGTGTGGTTTTGATTCCTTCCTTCAGCATTTCATTACTTTCTATTTCCCATTAATACGAGCATCTCCAGAGTCAGCAAACAGCACTGGGTAAATGGAAATGAGAGTCCCGCCATGCTTTGCCTGGTAGCAGCATGGTGCATTTAGTCGCGCACACAAACCACCATCACGGACAGCGGGGGCTGTTTTTTCGGCCAGCGTTTCGCTAAAGCAGCGGGGGTGTTTGTCATTTGTTTGCCGAGATTACATGGTGGGTGAACTCGTTTAGTAGGTTTTATTCTTTGTTTCACGGCGGATGGGTGGGTAATGTTTGGAGGGAAATGAAGGGGGTAAAAGAACTGTGAAGAAATAAATACAAAAATAAACAGCAAAGATGAAAGACAGGCTCCGAAGAATTACAGTGTGTACTTTGGCAAAGTTATCCCCCGCGTCTACTGTAAGGAAAACGAAGGCAGCATAAGCTCATATCAGAAAGTCCAAATGAGGCACAGATAGGTGGTATTAATATTCAACCTTGACAAATAAACTAATTGAAATACAGACCCTGTAAAGATGCCAGAGAAAATTATGTCATTTAAAAAGAATGTCTCTTTATTAGCACCCCCCCCAAAAAAATGATAATGAATAAATAAAGCAAACACTGAAGCTTATTTTCCACATGACAAATCCCTTCCAAGTGAATGAAATGAGCTTTGAAAACAGTTTTGAAGGAAAAGGAGCAGACTAAAAAGTGCATATAAGATTCATAATTAGGGTTAGGAAAAAAAAAGAAAAAAGCTTCAAATGTCGGTTCCGCTAGCTTAGACTTCTCCCTCCACCACGTCATGCAATCTGCCTTTCTAATTCCCCAAAGCCCCCCAGGCCAATTTTCTGCTATGCTAGCACTATCCTTCCAAGGAATTGCTTATGTTAATATAGCGGATAAAATACTCTCAGCAATTAAGCAATTAATGTGTCTGAAATGTACTGTTGTTGTTTACTGAGTTTGATACGGTGGCTTGTAAACTAAGTCAGAGATGGAAACTTTAGTCTGCGTATGAATCTATAATTGGAGCAAAATGTCCATTTGTGAAATACCAAAAGACAAAATCCAAGATAATGGACAAAGGGAATGGATGTTTTACAGTAATTACAGACACCACATACTGTAAAGTGGCTTGACAATCATTTTCTAACCAGGCATGATGTATAAATGTTTTGTAAGTTCTTATTCTACTAGAAAGCAGCAGTGTCTAATGTCACCTTGAGTTTCGTGCTTTAAAAGCTAAAAATCAGGTTAGACATCGAGGGGTAACGATGGACTCAGACCTAAACTTTAACAGCCACATTAAATTAATAATATCATCAGCCTTGCACCATCTCAAAAACATTAATAGAATCAGAGGTTTACTGTCTAAACCAGACTTAAGCCCTATTTGGACTGGATTAGTTTTACATAGGGACATGGGGTAAAGTAATAATTGCCAGATATTTTAGTCCCATCCAAATGCGCCGTATCAGTAATCATTACTGCCCAATATCAGTAAAGATTTCTGTGACTATTTCCTTCTGTTAAAGGGTCCGGGAAAATGACCCCAGGTAAAACTAATCCGGTCCAAACAGGCCAGTAGGTAATATATGTGTAGATGTTCCGTCATATCCTGTTTAGAAGTGTTTTTTTGCAGCTTTTCAAACATGGAGGCTCTTGAAGAAGCACTCCTTTTTTGAACAAGTTGAACAAGTGCATCTGTGTCATGTACTGTCGGAATCGCTGTACGACAAACAGGATTCAGACACAAAAGAAGCTCTAAAGTACTTTTTAGAGGCACGGGCGTTCTAATTGCTTTAGGTAAGATAAGCAACGTAGCAGAGCTATGTGGCTAATAAAACAAATGTTAGCTTAATCATCCAATTGATGGACAATAATAATGTTCTTGGCAGTGATAACAGAAAACAGCGTCATATGTACATGACGACAGGGGGGGATGGCAGTGCATGAATGGATTGACCCCTCCCGCTTGTGGTAGTTTTACGGACATTTCTAATCTAGTCTGAATTGACCATTACTATTACTGATGCCCTGTGGTAAAGCGGTGTTACTCCATGTCCCAACATAAAACTAATCCAATCCGAATAGTGCTTTAGAGAGACTTGACCATGAATTTATCTCCAGCAGGTTAGACTACTGTAATACCTTCTTACTGGACTCTAAAGGAGCTGTAAGACAGCTGCAGTACTTCCAGAACAGCTCGAACTATTTCTGTCGCATGGGCTTTGGTCACCTTTTTGCAGCTATCGACAGCAAACCGTAGAAATGCCATCTATAATAGTGATATGCAAATCAATACTGAAATATCGATCACATACATCAGGAATACAGTGGAAAGTAGGTAAATTATTGGGATCTTGTCCAGTGACATGTGGTGGGAACTACTTCATCCCCCTGGGTAGGTGTGTACTACGTCAAGTTCTTCTCAGTCAGTCAGCTCTGACTCAGTACTGAACAAAAAACAGAACAGACTAAAGGAGGAAACAGTAAATATTGTATTGTTCCTAAACAAAAACTAGCAAATGAGGGAAACTGTAGATGTTGAATGCTTTAGTTGAAGTGTTATATGTTCAGTGTTTTCATATCTTATGTTAACAGATAGGAAAGATTAGAAGGATAGTTTAGATTATATTAGTGTTGTACCTGTGCACATAAATGTTTGCCCTGTTTTGCATTTACGACGAGTGAGTAACGCAATCTTGATTCCTTTGTACATGTGGAGAAAATGACAATAAAGCTTTGATTTTGACTTTGAACACGATCATGTAACATAAATTAATATATCAGTTTTCATTTTTATAATACTTCTCAAATTAAACATTAATTACTCTCAGTCTTGTATTCTTTATGAAGTTATAATTTGAATACACCTTTTTTTTTGTCATATTCTCCAGACATTAAGTGTATTTGTATGATACCAGCCTCAATTTCAATCGGACCGGAAAGGAAATCTGTGGTATCGAAAATCACAAATCTAAATGTCATTAAATGGTCATTCAAATGATTAAGTTTTTTTATGAAGAAAATACGTACATTTGTGTGTTTCTTTCATCATACTGTTGCACTTTTTTGTTGTATTTACCTCCATTTTGCCAACGATATGAAGAGAAATGTGGAAGATTTCTCGTTCTCATCCGTTTGTCGTGTGGTCCGGAAAAATCTGTATCCCCTTCTACACAGCACCTCTGTCATGGGAATATTTCACCGTTTTTACCAACACCTGTGTAAACGCAATAGTGGTTGTTCTTGCCTTTATCACGGCTTTGTAACGTCTCGGGAGGTAGTCACAAAGCCGCAATAAAGGTAGGATCATGATTGCGGAACACTGTGTAAAGGGACACTTCTCATTACGCAACCAAGGTGTGATGTTGTGGTGATAGCTGACCCTCAGCATGGGAGAGACAGCTGACACAGAAGAAGGCACTGGTATGATTCCACAGCTATGTGCCATTATCACCCATGTGGTGGGCAATGACGTTGGCGCTCCATGCCAGTGCCTCCATTCATTCTGCTGTCTCTCCCACATCAGGGGATTTAAAAATGCGTCATCGTCCCTTTGACTCTGGAGCATAGGTCGTCTGTGTAAAAGTCCATTCTGTCTCACCTCTGTTACGTCTTTGTCTTGGCTGTGGAATTCGGTTGATGTTGGGGAAAAAAAGGCGGGATCACATTTCACCTTTTTACTGCAATCTCTGTGTAAAAGTGGCTTCTGTTTCGAGGGCCACCCCTACCCCTTTATGCAAATGAGTAAAATAGAGGGGTAGGGATAAAGGAATGAATTGGGATCGTGCCTAAGTGTTTTATAATGTGAGAGGATTTGTTTATGCTAAAGAACTCAAAGGAAATAAACAGTGACATATTTCTTTGAGTATTCCTGCGTTTTTGTTTGCTCTGCAACACACACCCTTTTCATAGAACACACTTCCAAAACAGACAATCATTATTAATCCATTATCGGGCAAATGACTATTTTTTTTAATTTCATCAAACATTAAATACTGGGCCAATCCCGTGCCTCAGTGAGGACCAGAAGCGTGTTGGTTTATATAAGACTATACAGTGATTCAGAGAGATTTTATAGACATCTTCAAGCTGTAAATAGTGAATATGAGTATTTTTTTTGTGAGTTTATGACCTTATAACAGTTGTTTTATTGCATGTGTACTTTTGTAGTGAGTGCTGCTCAGATGTTTTATAGCAAGAGGAGGGAGAGTGTTGCTATGGCAACCATTGAATAACACACTAGGGTTGAAATTTTGAATTGCAGAGTATTTCAATGAGTGTCCTATAAAGGGTTAAAGAGCCAAACGTGGACCAAAGTGGCTCAGTTCTATGTTTAGACGTGGTGCAGTCACATTCCAAAAGGTCTGTTGATGTGTTAGAGAGCACGGAAAAAAGAAACAGCCGGGAACCAGCTCCACTCTGACGGACTCTGAGGTTTGTTCCGGTTCATCTGTGTTCAGTTCTGGTTCCTCTGGGTTCTGTTCTGGTTCCTCTGGGTTCTCCTCTGGTTCTTCTGACTCCAGTTCTGGTTCCTCTGGGTTCAGTACTGGTTCTTCTGGGTTATCTTCTGGGTTCCGTTCCAATTCTTCTGGGTTCTTTTCTGATTCTGGGGAGTAACAAAATAAAATTACCGGCCATAAATCCAGTTTTAGACCTAATCCATTTATTCAGCTCTAAAATAGAACACACTAGAATCATTCTGTTTACAACAGAGTAAACATGGTGGGATTTACTACATTCATATGGTAATAAAACTCAAAAAAATGTGAAAGTAATCCAAGTAATCAGATTACAATAGTCAGTTTTCTTTTGTATATTTATCCTTTATATAACCAAGAAGAAAAGCTCAGTGAAATTGAGTAATGTAACAGATTGTGGTACAGATTACTTTTTTGGGTATATACTCTGTAATCTTTTATTTTAACTCTTTCCCCCTTAGGTGCCAACTAGGAACAACCCAGATACAGTAAATGTGACTAGTTCTACCCATGGAACATTTTATTTTTCTAATGTGGCGTTTCTTTTTCCATTGGTTACAATCATCAGTACTTTGGCAAATTTTGGCAGAAAAAACAGTGAAAATTTAGTATTATTATAATTTAAAAATGTAGAAAAATTTTTGAAAAAAAAAACTAAATTTAAAACATTGAAAAAAATAAATTCAAATTCAAAAAAGAGAGAGAAAATGATAAAAAAAATAAATTAAACTAAAACTAATTTTTGATAAAAAAGTAATGTAAAAAAAAAAAATACAAATGGAAAAAAGAAAA
>JAPTGZ010000026.1:27739108-27752881 GCA_029814645.1 Fowleria isostigma | reverse complement strand
GGAAGTCTGGGCATCCCTGCTTAGACTGTTGCCTCTGCGACCCAGCCCCGGATAAGCGGAAGGAAGATGAGATGAGATGAGATTATGGGCTGAAATATGTGCCTCCAGAAACTGAATTTAAATCACTTATATTTGAATTTCAATTGCTAAACTTGAATAATTGCATTTAAAAACTCTAATTGAAACACATAAGTTGAATTTGTATCGTTTCATTTGAATCATTGCAATGAAAAACTGGATTTGAATATTATAGTTTGAAATTGAATTTAGTAGTTTGGAACTGAAGTCCAATAAACTTGATGACATTTTATTCAGTTTTTCTGAAACCATATTTGATTCTCACTGAAAATTCAGTTCTATATATTTTCACATTCAGTTCTCACAATTCAACTTCAGTTTACTGAAAAGTGAAATTGAATTGTGAGAACTAAATTAGAAGATTTATATATATTCATTTTCATTGAGGATCAAATATACTTTCCAAAAAAAACTTGTTTAAATTTCATAATTTTACTTACTACTATTCAGTTTCAAGTTTATTCCAAACTAATAAATTCAGTTTTTTTTTAACTTTATTCATTGCTAATGTATATTTTCAACTAAATTCTCTGACATAATTGCAGCCATTCAAGTTTAAAAGGGAAACTGGGGGGTGGGAGTAAATAAGTTTTACTTCTTCTCACTCCCTTTTGGGCTACTAGGGGTGTATATTAATAGCGAATTATTGTATATATTTATTTATATTGTGTACACACAATGATAATTTATGGATGTTATGCTATTTCTGTTAATGTGAATAGAAACAATATTTTACATAGAGTGCACAAGTTTGAAATAAACCAATTAATCAATCAATCAATTCAAATCATACTATTCAGATCCAGTTTTTCAATGCAATGATTCAAATTAATACAAATTCATCTTATGTAACTAAAATTTTGTTTTTTAATACAATTATTCAAGTTTAGCAATTGAAATCAAAATACAAATGATTCAAGTTTAGTTTCTGGTGGCACATATTTCAGCCCATACTTCATCCACAACGACCTCAAAAGACGCCAAGCTGATGTTAAGGGGGCGGGGCCAACACAGAGGATTAAGAACTAGGGTATGTAAACTTTGGATCAGGGTCATTTGGATAGTTTCTGTGGTCAGTATGATTTAAAAAAAACAAACACATTTGATGATAAATGCTTGACCTAACCACTAACCATGAATGAAAGACAAGTTTTTGTATTATCATTCATATTCTCTAAAAAATGGCCAAAGAATCACAAATCCTGCTCAGGTATGTAAACTTATGAGCACAACTGTACTGTTGAAGACTCTGAGGACTGCACAAGCACCCTGTATCAGGCTGAACTTTGAGAAACAACTGCAATCAATAGTTGTCCAATTGTGTTTCTCTTTGGTGACTGCTGTGCACTTACATCAAACGATAAAACAGAGTGATGGTGTCAAAATAACCCACAGGAACTGACTTAAAGGAGTGATACTTTGCTTTTTTTTTTAAATAAAATTTTGCATTTTAAAACATTTCCTTGTGGTCTACATAAACTGCTATGTTTAGGTCTGAATTCTTCATTAATTCAACTCCACAGGTCCATCTTCAAGTCCATTTCTGACTAATGACAGTAGACAGGTGGTTTTTGAGAGCGGGCCCTTTAAATACAATGACCCACTCCAAACCCCGCCCCCTCCAGGATGTTGACTGTACTGTTCAGCCATCTTTGTAGTTTTCTAGATACAGTACACTGTTCTATTGATAAAGTATTATGATTTATAATTAATAATGGCAAAAATGGCAAACTATGTCCTTGAGCCTTATAGGTCCGAGTTAGTCTGACCTGGAGGAGGACCGAGAAGAAGAACCGGTAGAACCACGACTTCTGATAATAACTTTAACAGTCATTCTCAAGTCTGCTAAGTGAACCTGGGAAACCCGACCGATCGAGACCGAGGAAGGTGAGTTTAAGCATAATTTACCTTCTGTAATTTGTGACAGTGTTTTTACAGCATTGTGTCAAAAAATTAGTCTACGTATACTTTAGATGAATTTAAAACCAAACTGGAAATTAGCGAACTAGCATAGCATCTAGCACTGCCAGTAAAAACACCAGGAAATCTCTTCAAAATCACTGAAATCATAGTAAGACTGACCAGTTAAGGTGTTAAAGGTCTAGACATGACTTTTGTAGTTTGGTGTGTAGAGATATTAGGTGTAAATATGCTTTAGATGTGTTTAAAACCAAACCAGATATTAGCCGTATGGACTACAATGACGCTGTTGATGTCATACTCGGAGACGCCTTTGTCGGAAGTCTTGACTTTGTGCAAATGTAGAAATGTAACTTATGAGAAAACACAACAAACTAAGAAGAAATTAAATTGGGTTGTAGAAATCCACTCGATTTCTGACAAAATGAATATAAAGATAGAACTACAGCACCTGGAGGGTTCAAACTCAAACTTTGTAAACTAGTAGGGTCCACAAATGCACAAATAAATGTACCAAAGGCTAAGAAAAGTGGATTTAGCAAAATATCACCCCTTTAATGAGACAATGAAGTGAAGACAGAAAAACAGAACTACTCTGATATAGATGAACGTGAGCTATATTGACTTCATGCACATATGTAATGTATATAAACGCATGTATTTATTAACACAGAGGAATATCATGTTGTGGTTCTATACAGGTTCTACAATAACAGAAAATGATGAATTCAGTGACAATACATATGTAGTCAGTGTTTACAGTACTAGTAAATGGAGGCTCTTCCATTTCAAAATAAAGTGGCTCAAAAACCTGATAAAAACTTTACATTCTTTACACTTTCAATTTATTCTATTATAATAATTTATGATAAATTATTTTTAAAACTGCCATTAACGTTCCAATCGCAACCATGTACAAACCCAAACATTTCTGTCTTTAAACAGACACATGTGTTTTGTGGCTTTGACAAAGAACTGAATTATGACGGATGGACATGCGTAAAAAAGAAAAAAAAAATACTTCAAAATCTTTGGAATATTTGCCAGTGATCTGTACGTTCTGTATGTTCCAAACGGTCTGCAGATGTTCATTTCTAAATAATGCTACCGTGGATACTTCACAGTCATGAGAAGGCAAGAATGTAATGTAGAAGCTGTTGAACTCTTCTGGATGATCTACAGCTCGTCTGGAAAATACAGCTGATCTATAGCAGATCAATGGTGTACAAGTGGATTAAGTGAATCGTTCTGTTCATCAGTGTAAACACAGCTGCTACGTTCCACCTGTACAGTCTGTACACACACACAATGATATACAGGACACACAGATTCCTCTAGTCATTAAAAATGGATCCATTTTAACATACTAGGGATGGGAAATTTATCCATTCATTCATTCATTCATTCTCTGAACTGCTTCATCTTTGACAGGGTCGCGGGGTGCCCCTCAGGTGGAGGTGGAGTACACCCTGGACGTGTCACAAGTTCACTACAGATCTGACATACAGTGGCAAGGAAAAGTATGTGAACCCTTTGACATGGCCCAGATCTCTGCACAAAATGGTCATAAAATGTGATCTGACCTGGATTTAAGCTACTAGTATCGACAAACAGAATGTTCTTCACTTAGAACCTCTCAAACAATTTTAATATGTCATGGGTTTATCGACCACACCTGTTAAACACTGTGTTTTATGCGTGGAGGGTTTTTGTGACATCTACGTCTTTGGCTTAAATGTACAGTATACCATTAAGCATTAACCCTCAATGACTGGGTGCAACATTTGTGTCTTTAACTGCAAAACAAAGTGTGATGTTTCTGTGGTTTTAGCTTTTGCTAAAGTTTGAACAACTTTTTTTTTTTTTTTTTAAAGGGCAATTTATCTGCTTCATTTTGTCACTTGTCAGGGGTTCCGTGTCCCTTTTATTGAATTAAGATTGTTTGACCTTGCTAGTGTTCATTTCATTGGAATGAAACATGTGAATATAATATATATGTCACTAAACATAATGTGAATCAATGTTTAAGGTGTTTCAGTGGGTTCCCCCTTAGTGAAACACTAAGTTCTATCACACAGTATATATGTTCGGTTAATAATGGAAGCGGTGGATCTGCTGCAACTGATGCCTCGAGCCGTTGTTTTGATTGAAAGACAACTAGTGCTACAAATGACAAAGTGCATTTAGCAACTCAAAGTAGATACATATAGTATATATATCAGGAAAAAACGTGGAGATACAGTATTGTCCAGCGCTAAGGTCCAAATACTACATTTTAGGATGATTTTCACCACAGTCCACATAAAATGTGAACCTCTCAGCACTTGTCACTGAAAGAACACAACAGCCATACGTCTTTGAATTCTTACTGGGCCCACAGGATTCTCATACTTAAACATAACAGGTCAACAGTGAAAACACCAAGCATGGACAATGCATGCAAACAGAGGAACAACAAATGAGGTAATGTTACCGGACTATGTGGAATACAGAGGAGGCTGTTTTGTCTAACTGGACTTTAAATGTTGGTAAATAAAAATAAAAAACCCAAAGCAGCCCAGCTGCGTGCCTCTGTCCTGGTGGCCATGGTCTCGGTCCTGGAGCTCAGTGCTCATCCGGCTGCAGGGTTTGTCCTTGGAGAGCAGTCGCCATGGCAATGCCACATACTTATAAGGCTTGACCTGCTGTGGAATTGAAGTCCGTTCTTTGCAGCGTCCAGCTGCTGACACTAGTTGACACGGATGCCTGTGATGAAGGGCAGCCCCGTGGGAACCTTCTTCTTGTACTCCACATAGGCCTCGGCAAAGAAGTGGATGAGGGAGACCTCCTCCTCTTCAATCCGCTCCCGAAAGAAACGCCAGCTGGCTATCGTGTAGCCCAGTATGCAAATGGGGTTACACAGCATGACCTGCAACACACGGCTCTCATTAGTCACCAACAACATGTGACTGATGATCAGAGCTTCAGAGCCCCTGGTTGAGTCTGGAGGCTGAAGCTCCAGGGGTTCCTGGTTCTAACAATCAGTGAACCTAAGACACAATGGTAGGGTATGCACAGGGTTAGGCCTCAACGCTGCGGATGATGTCTGTCGGCAATTTTTCATCAATTCTGTAAAACCTCAGTCATAACCGAAGCATCACAAATCCACAAGTCTTTCTTTAATTTCTTCCCTCAGGGCGAACAGTTTTGAAGTTTATGCCACCATAAAACAAAGTTAGTGTGTTTAAAAACATGTCAAGCAGTACTCAGCATTTCCAAAAATTTGTCGCAGCATTGCATTGTGGATAGTATAGCTCCATACAGCCACAGTAGCAGCAACAAAACGCATTGTCAAATCGAAAGCAAGTAGGTTCTCTCTGTGTGGAACTATGTCCCAGAATGCAACGCAGCAACAAATTTCCGTAAATGCCCAAGTTTCTGCCAGTTATGTTTGTAAATATGCAGATTTTGTTTATGGTGGAGTAAACTTCAAAACTGTTCACTGTGAGGGAAGAGATTCAGGTGTGTAATCACAGAAAGACTTACAGATCCATGATACTTAGGCTATGACTCAGGTTTTACAGATTATGGATAAAAAATTGGTGACAAACGTCATATACAGCTTTAAGGAGGTTGACAAATCTTCATCCCATGTTTTTCCGGACTGTAAATGCCCACTGCCCTCTGTGTTTGTGGTACAATTATAAATTTTACATGACCATAAGAAATACATAAGGAGACTAGAAAAGAACAAGAGCTGCTGACAACAGACCTGTGTTCCTATGCTCCAGTAGAACCAGCCCACATAGGACGGATGTCTGAAGTAGGCGTAGACCCCGCTGGTGACCAGCACGTGGCTCTGGGCCTTCTCGTTCTGAACGATGTGGTTGAAGTTGGAGCCGGCTGTCAACATGGCTGCCTTACGCAGGCCTTCGCCACACAGCACCATGACCAGACCCACGAAGCTCAACCAGTTCAGCTGCTTCAGCTCTGACAGGACAAACACAACATGATAGAAAGTGGACAAAACCCTCTGTGATGTCACCCACCTTAGATTTTTTGGAAATAGATCAATCAGTAATAAGCTATTAAAGTGCACAATGGTGAGAGGAAACCAAAGTACCTGGAGAAAATCCATGAACACACAGAACATGCAAAAGTCCCTGTTGGTCAGATCACTATTTAACCCATAAAGACCCAGCACCATGTTTGTGTCAGTTCCCAAATGAACACTTCTCTATATTTAACCTTTTTAACCCATAAAGACTCAAACATCCACCATCTACCAAAATCATCTACCGATATAAACTGTTTCATCCCTGTTGATCCACGAATACATGTAAGTAATTGGTATAAAATACAGTTATTCATCTTTTCATGTTCATCAGATATGACCCATTTGGATGTTCAGAGGCTCTCTGGTTACCATGGAAACACTGTCATTTTCTAAATCATTGATTCACCAGTAAAACCCATGGAGTTGGATCAATGACAGTGGATGGACACACTAGATTTATGTTCAGTTAATAATAGATTTTTCGAAAGTCATTTTTTCTTCAGTTTTCTCTCTTTTTGATATAATAACCCTCAACTGTACTCTAAACCTTTATGAACATCAACATGATTAGTAACTTAAATGTTGAAAATACCTGATTTTCAGTGAAAAAACCCCCAACTAAATACAGAAGATGATGTTACAAGAAATGGTCATAAACCACTTTAGGAGGGTTAAACATAAAGAAAATTCCATTTAGGAAATGCTACAAATGTTCCACTGGGTAGTTATGGGTTAAACCAGGGCATCAGTCTATCAACTTCATAATAAACTGACCACTCCAACTAATACGCTAAAACAAGTAACTTCAGCTACTTGATCAAATTAAGCACACACAGTTGTTGGTTAACAGAAATGTCAAGATCATGTAATGTATGAACACACTAATGAGTTCTATGCACAGCCCCACAACATCCTGAACTTCGGGAGGCTCCTTCATTCCCTGTCTTTGATTATTGGACACACTGGTCCATTGTGTCTGACCACAGTAGTCGCAATGACAAGTATCAGAGACACGGGATTAATTAGTGTGTCCGATGATGAAGACAGGAAATACAGGAGCCACCTGAAGTTCAAGAAGTAGTGGAGCTGTGCATAGAGCCCATTAATGCCAGCTAGGCTCGTTAACAAACCATAAAACCTAGTGTCAGCAGACGATGTGAGTCACTGAACAATGTGAGTCATGCATGCGTAGAAGCATTTATCTCAGTTGTCCATCTTTTACGACTCGCTCTGGCACCTCGTTAGGACAAATCACTTTTGTAGGAGTCAAATTGTGTAAAAGTACAAAGACTTGACTTTACCTTTAGAGAGTATCTTTCTAGCAATAAGAAGTGATTTCGAGAGTCAATTTATATGCCTGCTTAGAATGACGGGTCACATTTACACGCCAGCTATGGGTACAGGAACTGGCTGAGTCTGAGTCTCTGTTTGCAGCCGTTAGCATCGTGTTGCTAACGTTAACCACACAGCATAAGAGTAACCAGTGGTCTGAGGCTCGGTCTGCAGCCACTAGCACCATACCGCTAATGTTAGCCTGAGAACTAAAAAGATCTAAATCTCTGGGAAACTGAGCGGTGGAGGGTAATCGCAACGCTGTAGCGAGTCGTTTGTCCTAGCGAGGGTGCCGTAGCAAGTCATAAAAGATGGCCAACTGAGGTAAATGTTTGTACGCATGCGCAACTCACTGACAACCAGTTCAAATTTAAGTGAATATTACCTAATATAGCCAAGTTCTGCTAACATGGTTGGGTATTTTGAGGCCATTTTGTCAGCTACACCTATTCTGCACCTGCCTTTACTAGGAGGCACAGTACGCACTGTTTGACAGACAAAAGGTCCGGTCTTTCATTCACAGTCCCCGATTCTTCTATCCCGGGATCCGGACAACTTAACTACAAATTTCCCTGTTGTGGGACTAATATGGATTATCTTATTTTACTGGCATAGATTTGGAGTTGGCACAGTAGGTAAAATTGGTAAAATGCAGAAAATAATAATGCTATCTAAGTGTACCTGTCTCCTGTGAAAAGTACCCATTGACATTATCTTGAACATGACCGGACCCTGCTGATTTATGATGTCATACTCCAACTAACAGCCACTGTTCAGGTTTCAGGGGATCAGAATCTTATGCTTATTTGTGATTGGACCCAAACAAAAAATTTGAAAAAATTTGGAAAATACCCATATAGGCCTGTTAAAGGTGACAGGTTTACTCAAGTAGAACCATTCAAACTCACTCTATCCTCATGAATTAACTTGATATGGTGAATGTGAAGAATGAACTCCAGTTAACATGCTACAGGGATGTTTGGTTGTGCACATGTACCCTCTCTACTGCTGTGAATTCTGATTGAAGCTCTTTCTAAATCATGCTCTTGTTGATGAAAATATCAATAAATTTAGATTTCTTGTCATATAGTCAGTTGATCATCTCATTTTTAACTCTTTCAAAGCCTAAATCTATATACCTTTTACTTTTTTGAAAAATCACTTAAATTTGGCTGAGTGGCTGATACCACATTGTCTACACAGATTTTATGCTTTTCATACTGAAATACAGAGGTTAAAAAAAAAAGTCTGTGGATAGTAATGACAGTAAACACAAACACCAACCTGGGAATGTAAGTTTCTCCACAGTGAACTCCACCCATGAGGAAGCGGCAGCTATGGTGTACTCCACACTGTGGTTGAGGAGAAACGAGTCCAGAGACAGGCTACGAGGGTTGATAATGGCTGTCACCAGATACTCCGAGTAGTGGAAGAGTGACAGGGAGCACATGTACCTGTAGAAGGAAACCATTAGTACACACCTTCAGTCTGCAACAGGCCATTATAACATACAAAAGTCTTCTAAATGAAGGCAGACGCTGGGAAAAGTAGAGGTATTAGTTAAATGTTACTGTAGTAAAAGTAAAAAGAAGTACAGGCTTTGAAATGTACTTTGAAAGTACACATGGAACCAAGTTTGAGCCTGTTTAGCCTACTATTTTCTTAATACCTTCCAAAAAAAAAAAAGATTTTTCAACAGAAGGTTCCCAACCATTTAGAAAAAACACACCACCTGATGTCAAAAAATGACATCATGTAAACTCAAGTCAGTGGCATGAAGCGAATTGTTAGAGTTGAGTTTACACCATGGGTGAAAACCGTAAGCCCAGTAATGCCACACCTGGTGTCAATGTGTTGTTCACTGTAAAAAACACAAATCTTGTCAATTTAAAAGCACATCCTGTGCCAGTAAATTCACAGTGTACCAACTTCCTCTCAGTCTTTCACCCACGCTGCAAAATGTATTAAAATGTGAACATGTTAATGTGGTGCATATTTCAAAATAAAAGTATTTTAAGCAATTTAGGCCAATTATTTTAGCAAACATTATTTTGAAAATAATTCAAAGAGTGAGAGTTAACATTTAATATTAATTCTAGTGTTGAGAAAAAGGTAACACTGGTTGGTGTTGAGAAAGGTTAAGTTTTTTACTCCAAAGAGAGTCTTATAGGTAACACTGAATTAGTCAAGATGCCAACTCTCCAGAAAGAGTTAAGGTGTTGTCGTTCAGAATGTCAGGTCAAGATCTGGACACGCACCGCCTGAAGGGTTGAGGGAAGGGACCGGAGGGAAAGCTGTGAGTGCAGACATTGATTACATACGTAACACTTCATTCTCCTCTTCACCAAAACACGGAAGAGCACAAGAGGCGAACATCTTCAATGAAAAGAATGGCTAACAACTGGAGAGATTCCGAAATTCGTGACCTCCTCATGGTGATGACCGATATAGAAATAATTAAAAGCATAAACGGAACAGCATGGATTCTGTCGTGTACAACTGCATCATTGAAAAATTGAAGGAGCTCAGAGTACATAATATATATACGCCCGTTACACAGTGTTACGTCATATCCGGTTTCATCCCCCCAGACAATCCATTCGGAGAACGTCCTTTATATCTGAATGTAAGCAAACTGACATAATCCAGAGGAGAGTAGTATGTTTGAACAGACGACTCCGGTTAAAGAGTGGGTGGGATTGTCCAGAGATATTGCGGAGTGCATGTTTGAAAGGGACTTAAGACGTAGGGTGAACTGCTATCTGAGGTTTTGTATGCTGAATGCATCTACATACCATCCAAAATGTGTCCAGGTGGTCTGAGACAAGCTTATGATCAAACCACAGCCAAAAGTCACTCCAAGAAAGCAGGCTCTCACTGCAACCTGGAACACAAATCAGGAAAAGCCAAATAAACCTGGATCAAACATCCACATGAACAAAGATGTCACAACTGTAGATCCATATGGAGGTGTGATGAGACTTATGGGAAGCTAGTGTCACACGTGCTGAGACAATGTCCTACATGTACCAGTCATTCACAGTTTCCAAGCCCCTGTCCTTCCATAATTTTAATGGGATCAATTTTATATGGATTTTCACACTCGTCAGTTCATATTTTTTTCTTGCTTATTTGAGAGAAAGATGAAACATGAAGACTGACAACGTATTCACAATAACCACATTACAACAAGCATTAGACATAAAACAGAACTGATTACGAATAGTGACTATGTTTGTTACACCCACACATATTTACTCATCTAATCACATGGCAGAAACTCAATGCATTTGGGCTATTTCCATTTTATTCTTAATACGTTTCAAATGCCATACCATACCAAAAGAAAAAACAAAAAAAAAAACAAAAAAACAACAACACAGTGTTAACTATATTCAAATAATCCTTCATATTTTAGTGGTAAAAAAGTGAACGGCTTTGGAGATATAAGTTCCTGAGATTCTTTTCTTCCCCCCATTCAATGTTTAAATCCTGTATTTTTGGAAGATCATTAGACTCAAGGGATTAAAAATTAAACAACTAACAGACTTAGAGACACAAATCAATCAATAACTCATTCCTTAATGACTAAATGGATAGAATTTTCAGACTATTCTTGTAGATTCTGTAGATTTACATAAAATAAATCATATTATTACCAACTAATATCATGACATATGGATTTGAAGGGCCCCTGAGTTGTCATGGTGTCTATATCTTCTTCAAGCCAGTTGGTAAAGTGGCATCGTGTGTTTATTCTGTAAACTATGTTGCTATCCTCTCACTGTCTTTTTAACTTGAGGTTATCTTTAGATCAAAAATCATCCTGTTCAGAGTTAATGTCCTGCAGCAACATACTACAATGAACTGACAAATAGCTGAGTTTGTGTCATTTTCTCTTTTGCAGAATAAAAAGTCCTATCTGGGTTACAAGAAATGTGTAGGAAGTAGGCCACAGCAGCTTTACTTGGCTTACGTTTCTATTTAGGGCACATTAATACGAACTGCCTGGCTCTTCCTCAGCTAATGAGCTTAGCTAACTAAACACTCAGCTTACAGTAGCTAGCTAGGAGACTTACCCATCATTAGCAGTGGAATAGTGAAGTTTAAAGTGTTTAAAGGAGTCGTGTCATGTTCCGCAACCTTAAAATACATGTGCTAAATTAAATAATTTATTTCGGAATAGAACTGTTGTATATATGTTTGGTCCAAATTGAGATGAAAACCTTAAAGCCTGCCAGAAAGTTGGCTAGCCACCGTTGGTGCTTACCTTGTACAGTGGTCCCCTGTACACGATTAGCAAGAGGCCGTTGATAACTGCAATATGGAAGCAAATCGCAATTTTCCCGGAAGTTTCTGTGAGGTAATCAAAGACCCAGTCGAGATGTCCAAACCAGATTCTGATCAATGGAATTACTAAAACGCTAAGTCCTAAAACAAAGCCTTTTACACTTACTCTTCCTTCTAGCACCAACTTACTGCCTGCCATGATGGAAGTACTGAGACACAGGAAGTATCGCGATAACATAGTGTGAATCTTCGTGGTGTCCATTTTATTTAAATATCTTTTAAACGCACACACACAAACACATACACACACACATACACACATACACACAATTGAAATGAAATTCTCGGGATTAATGAGAACAATAAAAGAGAGCATAAAAGATACAACATACACGCACAAAAAAAAAAAAAACAAGTGCGAAGGGTTTATTAAAGCAGATATGATATTTAAAAGGCACGCATAAGTGAACAGTTTTAGTTATTTATTGGAAATATTTAAAAGTGACTGTTTGAGGATATCTATTGCAGTTGATGTCCTCCAATAACTTAGTCAAGTCAGTTTTAGTTTAGTGTATTATATTTTAAGCTTATGCACTCCATATACAGTGTACAATATTCAATACTGTTCATTTACATTTAAGTATGTGTTCACAGATATACATGGAAAGATTGCTCAAAAGAAAGCACAATATGCACAAAATATACATGAGCATAAGCAAGTCTGCATAGAGAAGTATACACAGGGAATACACAAAAAGAATTAGACATGGCGAATATACACAGAAAATATACATGAGGAAGTACACATGAAGAATGTGCATATGGAACTTTCTGTGTAAAAGTAGACATGATATGTATATTAAATTTTATATACGGAATTATACAAGGAGAGTATGCATGTAGAGATACATAGAAAATATGCATGTAGAATATACATTAAGAACATACATGGAGAAGTGTCTTTCGCAAAATACACATAGGTAGCAAAACATTGGCTGCAAAACACTGTGCGTACACAATATACACCACAAATTATTTTATACCGCAAGTCCCCACTAGTACACAACCCCTGAAGCCCAAAAAAGAATGAGAAGAAGCATAGCTTATTTACTCCCACCCCCAGTTTCCCCACTTAACATGCATAGTTGCTAAGAATTATCTGTGAAGACGCATTTAGGTACCAATACAAATGTGCTTTTTTAAATTTTTGTTTTACTGTTATTGTTTAATTTTATTTTGTTTAAGGCTGGGAACAATCACCCACATAAGAAAAGGAAGAAAGAAAAAAAAGGAAAATGTTTATATATAAAGCACATTTAAAAACACCATACATTGATCAAAGCATTGGACAGATTCAATGCAGGAATAGAAATAAAAACAGATAACAAAATCTATACAAGTAAAGTAAATAAAAAATACCAAAAGTATCAACAGTAGGTGAGGTCCTGATCTGCAGAGGTAGGTTGTTCTATAGTTCAGGAGAAATTGCAGAAAAGGGCCACTCTCCCCTGTGCTTCAGTCTGAACCATGGAACAACATTTTTTCCCCCACATTTTCTTTATTTCAGGTTGACATGGGGTTTATAACATGAAAAACACTTGAAACTTTTTTTTTTTTACATTAACATACTTCTTGCATAGACACACCAACAAAAAACAAAACATTTACATAAGAGATAAGAAGTTTTGTTTTGTTTTTTTTAAAAAAGGGGGGGGTCACATAAAGGGTGGAGGAAGGTTGTCCTTGTATTATGCTACGGATCATTGCCTCAGCAGCAGTATGGTGGTGCAGTGGTTAGCACTCTTGTCTCACAGCATGAAGGTCCTGGGTTTGATCCCAGCACGATGAATGATGGGACCTTTTTGTGTGGCATTTGCAAGTCCTCCCCGTGTCTGCTTGGGTTTTCTCCAGGTAGTCTGGTTTCTTCACCTGCCCTTATCAGTGCATGTCCAAAGACATGCACTGATAAGATAATTGGTTAACCTAAATTCTCCATAGGTGTGAATGTGAGAGTGGTTGTTTGTTTCTATATGTCAGTGTTGTGATGAACTGGCGAAATGTCCAGGGTGTACCCCGCCTTCACCCTTAAGTAGCTGGAATAGGCTCCATGTGACCCC
>JAPTGZ010000026.1:27573051-27592578 GCA_029814645.1 Fowleria isostigma | reverse complement strand
TGTACAGCCTCAGGATGCTGGACTTGGGGTGGAACCCTCCATGCATGGTAAGGAGCTTCCTTGTCTTGATATCAGTGGCTTGTATCTCTTCTAGTGACCAGGAAAACCAATCGCAGAGGTGAGCATCAGATGCGGCATATATACATATATATATAGATGTGACAGTGACGGGCCTGTCACTATGCCTCCGACTGATCATGCACTGTGGCTACTTGGCCAAAGGGTTATACCTTTGGCTGACTGGTTAGTGCGTGAGATTTTCACCTGGGAGTCTGGGGTTCAAAGCTTGCCCAGGCCCTCTTCATCTTGCCACATATATATATATATATATACACTTAATGTTCATTTCTAATGTAAATCAACAATACATTGCTGTCATTTATACAGTTGTGAAAAATATTAGACCATCAAAAGCCAAATAAAAAGAATGGTAATGCAATCAAGTACTAACACCTATGTGTATCATGTGACTAAAAGTACAAGGCCATAGCTATTGATGTAAGAACTTATGTGATTTTTGGTTATTATCAAGAAAACCTTGGGAAATGAATAGATATCAGCTCTTGAATTAAACTCTTATGAGCTATTATTGTTGTTATCATTATATTTGTCCAAACAAATTTATCTTATTTGTACCAGGCATTAAAATGAACAAGAAATTGAAGACATCAGAAGGTGGTCTAATATTTTTTTTTCTGCAACTGTATTCAGAAAACAAACAAAAAAAAACCCCATTAAAGGTACTCACTAATACACTCAATTTTTTTTACAGTAATTAGCAAACAATTTTTCAACACTTTATTGGTAACTTTTTTTTTTTTTTTGCTGTGGCAACCCCGAAAGGGAGCAGCTGAAACGGAAACTACATTTACTGTAAACTCTACAGGAAATTTGTGAGTGCAGACATATACACAACCTCACTTTCATCCTATTTCTGTGACCATTTGCACCTATTAACTGGATTGAATATACAAAGGAGACTTTGACTTTATTTCAATTCCAGGGCTGACCTACTTGTAACATTATACACATTTATATAAAAAATCTGAGTAGACTCCCTTGATCATGGGTCACCGTTTCTCCCTCTCCGGGTGTGAATAGTTTGGCATTACTACTTCACATTTTCTAAGTTGTGTATCTCTTTTTCTTTTAAAAATGGTTTCTTTTATTTCTTTTCACTCAGCAACTAGAAGGAACACACAGGAAAATGTTCTATCTTATATAATGCACTTTCTCTTCCAGATCTCTATGTGATGTATTAATCAATGATAATCCTTTTGAATTCCACTCTACATCTTTGCTCAGAGCTATTCAGTGTTAAATCCCAGATCTCACCTTTACCCAATAAGTAGTTGGAAAAACTGTTAAACCGTTACCTTGGCAAAAACAAGAAAACAAACCCTACTCTTACAAATTAGGCAGTCAATCTTGCATTTACTCCTCCCTCTTATAAGACCAAATCTGCTCTACACCTGTGACCATATGTGGATAGTTCTAGTGGTTTCTGTGTCCTGTAGGGGGTGGGTCCCCAGGTAAAGGTGCCAGATTTACAGGCAGACCTCCAGCTGGCAGAGGAATGTCACAACCTGTGTTTCAGCTGTAAATTCTGACATAATTACAGTGCCACTAACTCAAACACTGAGGTAAAACAACCACCTTTCGAAGGGAAAATGATCACTGCTTCATGTTATGTCTGGGACACAGATTTACTCCCATATTTGTGGGGAGAAGAACAGGCAGCAAAAGCAAGAATGTGAGAAATGTGTGAGTTCTCTGACCTTTATGAAGGTGAAGCAATAAGTTGACATCATTACCATAGCTGACATGTACATGCTTGCAGTCACACAGACCAAGGGAAGGTAGATACAGGTCAAATGAGGGGGAGAGTAAAGTTATGTACATATTTTGTTACATAAAAAGTATGTTTACTTGACATATAAAATGCAAATCAGAGAGAAGTGTCACTTACTTATGTGGGAAACAGTGGAAGTGTAGAATTTAATGTATTTTTTTTGTATTGGGTTCAATGCTCTGGTGGAAATGCTATTAGAGCAATAGACAGATTTTGTGGAAAAATTATTATTTTAATTAAGAAGACAACTACCAGTTTTCTAGTCACTTTAAATTAGCCTGACGACTGCAAACAGAAGGGAGCCACTAATCTGAAATCTTTAAGAGGTAATATATATTTAACCAAATGCCTCACCGTACCTCATCTGTACAAAACCTGACATACAGCAAATCTGTTGTTCAACCACAGCTACTGCCATAAATCATTACAAGTTCACTGCTACAGCAACACACTGGTTCTGCCTATTTCCATTCTAAGCTGAGATTAAAGGTGTAACATCATCTTTGCACTTTGTGGACATAAGAGATGCACTGCTCCACTTTCAATAAAAACATGAGTATCAGGAAAAATTCTGTTTCAAGTTACCCATTTGTTTCTTTATGTGGTGCTGCCGCCATGTGGTACAAATCAGGCAGTGCAGTGGAGCTGGAGTCCTTCAAGCCATTGAATCCAAGTCACTTTATCATAGTGTAACAATAACTTGGTGGTATTTTGGCCTGCCTGCCAGTCAGATCATGTGAGAAGGAACATCTAAAGGCAGGAAACCTTTTTAGCTCCCGGGCTCATTTTTTTTAATGGCTGAGTCACATACTTTTCCTGTTTTTCTCCCACCACTAACCACCAACACACAATAGTAGGAAGGGGTCCACTCTTTGTCTAGACAGTGGTCTGTCAGCTGTGTCTGATCTGATTCAGTGTGCAGCTCCACAACAGCCATGACAACTGACAACTGACCTGGTCGAGGTCAATGAGATTATTGAAGCAAGGCCGGGCTTTGGTGAACTCGGGTGTTCTCTTAAATTCTCAGAATTTCACTCTTAGATAAACTCTTGTCGACCTTGATTGTGTTTCTCTGGTTTACAGCATAGAAGACACATTACAGTTGAAACATACCTTTTAGTGAAGTGACTTAAATGTGTAATACATATCGTACTAAAAAAAAAAATCACTTCAGAGTGGATGATTTGTGCTTGCAATGACGCTCTACATCAATAGAGGGCACAATGACACAACTTTCAGATCATGTGGGTTTCTTTAAGGTCATTGTCAACTGCAAAAACAAGTAGTTAGAATTTAATTTGACACAGTCAGATGATTATTGGTGAGCTGTAAGACAGAAATTAAACCATGTCACATAGAAAGAGTTCTAACTTTTGGCTTCAGTGAAGATTTTGCAGTAACCTAGTGATTTTCTGCTGGTGTGAGAGGTCTGTGATATGTGTAAATCGAAGTGAGATATAAGGTGTGATGAGCTATAACTGTCACAAAACCAGCACTTTAACAAAAAATAACGACAACAAGCACCTAAAAGCTGCAGTCCTGAAGTGTGTTATTAATTTAGGAGAGTGACTGGGTTAATGTAGTGTTTAACAGCACCTCCACCTCTTTGAACTTTGAAGACCTTTGATTCTCAGCTGACATTTGACATGGCTAGTCCACCATGCAGGCTGCAAATGAGTGCATGTTGTCTTTGTAGAGGAGATAGGCAGAGACAGAAAGAAAAGGAGAACCAGGGTCAATGTAGGTATAGGGGCAGACTTTCTGGAGCCGGCTCCCTCATACCCTCTGACTACCTGCTACTGGCCAGACCAACCTTGTCTCCCTTGAGTAAGATGTGATAAGAGTGGGGGGGGGGACGGAGATGGGTGAAAAGCAAGACCGGACAATAAAGAGCAGAGACACAGAAAAAGATGAGAGGTGAGATAGACAACAGGGTGCAATATTGAGAGTAAGTGAAGAGGGGGTTAAAGAATGAGACAAAAGAGCGAGAGAGAGAGAGAGAGAGAGAGAGAGAGAGAGATCAGCAAAAGAGGGAGGGAAAGAGCAGAAAGTCTTGCCCTGAGGCATCGTTTCTCTGTCTACACTCTGTGCAGAGAGGCCAACAACAGTGTCATACACAGCTGAAGACATTTACTGGCAGCCAAGAAGCACATCTGGGTTTCTCATAATGAAATGCAGTAGGCTGCAAAGTTTTCCTGTGCACAGATACAGTAGAGAGAGCAGTCATTGTGAATGTCAATTGTTAGGTTTGTTTTTCACAATTTGACTCTGGAGCTTTAATTTAATGCGCATGCAGCTTGCAATGCAATGCATATAAGCGATGGACACAAAACACTCAAATTTGTTTTTAGCTTTCACAACTTCAGTATGGAAATTTTATATGGATAGAGGTTATTCATGACTAAATGTACACATGCACAGGCACTTATAAGAATGTGTCTTTTTATTTTTTCACTGTGTGTAGGCACTGACAGACAGATGAATTACAATCTAACTGTCAGCAAGTGGAAGCAGTGTGTGTAATTCTGAGCCTGACTGCAGCAGTGCCAGCCATAGGGTAAGAAATCTATCATTTCATGGTCCTATTATGTATTTATTGCTTCCAAAATACACCAAATACACACAAACACTCTCCCAAGCTGCCCAATCCTTTGCATGTGCAACACATCCTCCACTTTTCCCCTCCTCTTTTCAACATCCTTGCACAATACAGAAGAGTTGCACTCGGGTTACACGTTCAGGTTGGACCTCTCGATTGCACCCCAGGGCTGTTGGGAAGAGAAGAGGTAGGGAGAAAAAAAAGCAAAGAAGAGGAGATGATGGAAAGAAGGCCCACAATAACAGTCTGTTTCCTCACATGTTGGGGCCTGCAGCCTAACCTACTGCACCTGTTGTAGAGGCTCACAGCAGCCGGAGTGTGATATGGGTGGGTATAGGGTGAGGAGGTTGGTGGGGATGTAGCGTGGCACCTGTATCACGGCCCAAAACCAGCTGTGGAGAGGCCATGCTTGGACACAACTCAGTACATTTTGTCACACACTGTGCACTTGATGACCCCCGCAGCCTTGTGGTAACCCCCACTTTATGTCTGCATGCTTGTTTATATGTGTGTGTGCAGTGTGTGCTTCTTCTCCCCACCTGCCCAGTCTTGCTAGGTAATTGGGTAACTGTGTAATAATGTTGGTCATGGGTATCTGCGATCCAGCAGCCTTAAATGTGACCCGGTTTGAGGAATAACCAAGATCTGTTTATGATTTTGGGAGTGCTGTGAGGGAAGGAGGGCATGAGTAGTGCTGCGGTAGCCATCACAATTAAGTTTGGTTCAAGCTGGAGGACTGTAATTTGAATCACTCACATCTCCCCTTTTATTGGTTTTTGTGTAATCACGCTTTGTTGGAGTATTTTTTTTTCTATCCCACAACCTCAGCAGTGTTTTACTTGTTGTATCTTGTCCTAATTGTTTTGAAAGACTAAAAATGAAGGAGTGTGACTTTGAGGGACATAATGTCTAGTGACTGACAATGTGTGCTCCTGCACATTTCTCTTCATAACTTGACAGAATTGTTTGACAGTATTGTGGAGCCCCCTTGGCCAGAAATATGATCTTTTCAAGTTTCCGTCGAGACCATCGTGTCTTGCCAATATTCCCCAGGGGACTGCTGCTTTTATATCTGACTTCATGTCTCTGCCACAGTACACCACACCAGAGGAGTGGTGCACTCTAGCCGTCACTTCAGACAAGAAGATGAGCGATCTCCTTTTCAGTTGCATTGCATTTTGTGGTCTTGATGACATGTTTTCAACACAGTCTTTCTAGTTCCCTCTGGAGGAACAGTCTGTATCCGTCACATCCATCATATAACAGTGGGATTTAGTGAGACACTTTTCTGTCTTGCCCTTTCTTTATAACTCCCCTCTGATTGCAATATTAGAGTTGTATGACCACGTCATCAAGAGCAGTAAGCGTAGCGTAGAGCTTATTATCCCTCATTGCCTCCGCTAGGAACAGGAAATGAACTAAGCAGAGCTAGAGGCTGTTCCAGGGCACCAATTCTCCAAGGAGTTTGCTCTAGAGTGATTACGCGACTTTTTATACCAACTAACCAAAACACAATTATCCAATTCCCTAAACTACATATTACATTTGTATAATAGGTTGCAGTTGGTTTTGATATGCTGAGGTAAGTTTGTGGGGTGAGCTCCTATTTGAGATTGTAAAACAGAGATCTGGCTTAAAGTTTTGTAAAACAAATGTTGTTATTCCTGACATTATCACCTGTGCTGTCAGCAGTTAGGCCACAATGACTGACAGCCATTGACATTAAATAGCTGAAGTGTTAAAACAGAAATGCAGCACAAGCTGCTTGGCAAGCCTGCCACAAGTCTACATAAAAACATGCTTTCATGCCATTTCCTCAGCCTGACAGGGCTGTCATGGGGCATTACCTCTTACTCCAACCTCCCCTCACTTTTTCTCCTATTCTGTGTTCCCCACACTTGCACCAAAGTAAACCCCTGGTGCTTTCAAGTCCCTTCATCTAGCATGTCGCTTTCTATTAAATGCCCTATCCTTTAGACCATCCATTTACTTTATAGCATATGAGTCTACCTCTCAGTGTCCCTTTCAACTCTTTTCTGCTCTACTCCCCCCCTTCCTCTATTTGACTAAGTCTGTAGTTGTTGTAGACAAGGCGGTCTCTGTCTGAGGACTGTGCTTGTGTGAATACGTGCATCTGCGAGCACATCTATGTGCGTTTGAAACTGTTGATATCTGCCTACGCGATCATGCCTGTGTGTGTGTCTATGTGTGTTTAAGCACGCCTGGGCTGAGCCTTGGGGGCAGTCCCCCCTTTGTCCTCCCAACCATCTCCAAGAGATGGATGTGTCTCCAGGGAATTGGGCCCAGAAGAAAAGCACCTCCAACTCGCTCATATTAAATTCTGCTGAGCAAATACAATATAGAAACTTTTTTCTCTCTGTCTTTTCTTTTGAAGGAAGTTAATTTTATGTTTGTCTGAGAGGGAATCTAAAAAGCAAGTGAATGTCAGTAAAAAAGTAATAAAGTGAAATAAAAAGCAAGTGAATGTCAGTAAAAAAGTGAAATAAAAACAATCTTTGTACTTCATATTTTTCAGAACAAACATTTTTATGCGGATGGAATTAAGAACTACGCCTGTGTCTCTCACAGACAGCATTCATCACTGAGTGGGAAATGTCATGGGTCAGTTGTCTTTGGAAAGTGCTTCAGTTCCTTTGTTGACACATTCGGATGTCATGCTATTGCATTTTTAGACCATGGAACACTATTGGCTTCCCTGTCTTGTTTGATGCTATTTGCTGTTATGGAGACTTAAACGTGTGCGCTGGCCCTCATTTGCTCATCCTCACAGGAGAATAATACAACAGGGAAAACGCATCAGAGCTAAGCTGCTGACTCTCTCTCTCTCCTCTCCTCTTTCCTAATACATCCACTCACCTCTCACTGATTTTCCTTTGCTCCACTCCTCCCCCAGGCTTAACATTCGGCACCTGTGGGCCCCTCCCCCACCAAAACTTTTTCACTCCCCCACCCTTTGGCAGGACGCCCAATGCACTGACACAATCACAGCTCTTTGCGTGAGAGGGAGCGCCTTTCCCTTACTGATTTGTGTGCGAGGAGATACACATGCATTTGTGTATTAAATTGAGGGAGCATATTTAATTGTGCACTGCCAGTTCAAAGAAAATGAGTCAAACATTCAGACATAAGCTGCACAGTAGATAAGTTAGTGAACATGAGATGATTCAGCACTAACCTGTAACCCTCAGGTGATCACTCCTCCTTCATTGCTGCTTCTTCCTTTTCTCATATTCACTTGCTACTGCCCTATTTTGGCTCCTTATATACTGTCACACAAACCGGCTGTGCAATTCATTCTGATGTGATTTTACAAGTAAAGGGAGATTTTAATAGTCTTGCACCTGCTCTCTTATAAATGGCACTATAAAACAGCTGTGGATGTAAAACTTTATTTCCACATCCCCATGACTAAAGCTAGCCAGGCCAACCTTCCCCCATGCATCTTTACTCCTCAAACCCTAATTCTTTGTCACTTCTCTCATTGATTGTAACTCTGAGCAAGCTCGCAAACTCTCCTTCTGGGCACCAGTGGATGCATGGCACCACCACAGACATATGTTTTTAATCACTTCTTCTCACACACTCTGTTTTTTTATTCACTTGTTTGAATTTCTGTTTCACTGAACATATGTATGTTGTCATGCTGTAACCCCATATCAAGATATTTCTTAACAGAAACATAACTTTCAAACCGTCTTGTCATGAAGATGTGATAGATTCTCACTCCGCATGCGTTCACTCCTTGCAGCATGTGGCATTGATTGCACTATTCTGATCCCACTGTCAGCCTAACAGTCCCTCAAGGTTAGGCAGTAATGTATCACTCGTGGCCTCAGGCTCATTTTCTGTTTCCACTGCACATCTTCCCCCGGCTAGAGAAAAATGTGTATGGTTTTCATTAGGGGAAGGACTGCCAAGGACCAATCATTCTTTTTCTCATTTTGTCTTATTGACCAGTATATAATATGGACTAACTGTTTCTGTTTCACTGCGGGAGCTAAAGCTGCAGACAAAACAAAGTTACGTCAGAAGCACACAGAGAAATGTTTACTAGGCAAAAATGTAGTTCTATAAGAGTTTAAGGTCTTGAGAATTCACATCTCAACAGTGATTTATATAGGATTAAGATTTATAGACTTTAATTTTGATAAATATCATATAGGATTAAGAGTTTATTTCTCTGGCAGATTTATTTCTTTGAATATATTGTGTTGCATCAGGCTCTGTAATGTGTTGCACAGATGAATTGATGAGGGAAAGTTTTTGGTTGGTTGGTGTTTTTGTGTGCTCGTTGAATGATCTTCAAACAACTGACCACGACCATGAGTAGTGGCTAATCCGCATCATGTGACTGTGCAGCAAGAGTGAGTGAAACTTGAATGAAAGAAGGCCAGTAATTAAAGTAGTGGATGTCCTCCATCAAACAGAGCGCGGATGAGACGCCTCCTCTTGAGTCATGCCGGCTGCTTTAATCTAACTCTCTAATTAGGCACCAGAAGACAAAAAAAAAAAACCCAAAAAAACAAAACAAAACAGATGCTTTGTTTTCATAAATGACTCAAACATTGAGATCTATCTCATCTGGCTGCAATAAGTGTGCAGCGTAGTAGATTGTGTCTGACTCGAACAACAATTACACACTATGTTTGGTTCTTTGGCTGAGGAAAGTTTTCACACAAAAACTCAACAGGCGCTGCCAAATGCAGTCAGCTGGCGGGTTTCCAATGAGAAACTCTGAGCCAGACTCACATACACACTAGTAACCACCACTGCTCTCCTATAATGTATCACCTGGATGCTGGGTAGTGGCAAACAAAAGCTCCCTACTGGGACAAGGGATTAAGGTTTTTAAAACAACCCCCTATGGCCAAAAAAAAGCCTCCTAATGGGACAATGATTACTGACTGGTACAACAGGCCCCTTAACTGTCTGTATGTGCTGGTGTGCACATGTGAAAATCTCCATACTCTTGTGTTTGTCTGCATCTGTGAATATGTATGACAACGCATTTATGATTGCATCCAGATCAGATAATTTGTTGAACTGCCTCTTTATTTGTTATTACAGTCTGCTGCTCCACAACCAGAAAAATACTATCATAAATAGGAAAGAAAATAAAAATTTAAGAAACATAGATGCCATCATAGCACATAAAATGTGTCTTCACTGTAAGGCTGGATAACTTGAGTTTACTTAAAAAAATTGAGAAAAGTTGATGCCTTAAAAAAATTAAGTAATGATAAATTAACTTTTTTAGGTACATTTAACATATTTAACTAAGATTTTCAGTTAAATATACTTAAAAAGTTTATTAAAGCTGCGGATAACCTTCATTACCAATTTTTCATCAAATCTGTAAAACCCGAGTTATAGCCTAAGTATCATTAATCCGTAAGTCTTTCCATGATTACACACCTAAATGTCTTCCATCACGGTGAACAATTTCAAAGTGTACTCCATCATAAACAAGTCTGTGTGTTTACAAACATAGCAGTAGGTCACTCGGGCATTTCAGAAAATTTGTCACAGCATACACAGTTTGCAGCGTAGCTCCATGTAGCCACAGTAGCAGCAACAAAAAACGTCGACCAAGTGAAACCCGGCGGGGTCTCTCTGTGGAACTACGCTTCCCACAATGCAATGCCGCAACACATTTCCAGAAATGCCTGAGTTACCTACTGCTATGTTTGTAAACGTACAGACTTGTTTATGTACACTTCAAAATTTTTTACCTTGAGGGAAGAGATTAAGGTGCGTAGTCATGGAAAGACTTACAAATTCATGATACTTAGGCTCACGTTTTACAGATCTGATGAAAACTTGGTGACAAAAGTTATCTGCAGCTTTGAACATTACTTAATTTTTTTTAAGGCAACCACTTCTTTCAGTTTTTTAAAGTAAACTCAACTTATCTGAGTTTACTGTCTCCCCGCCCAGAAAAGTAACAGGTCAGCTAGTGAACACCTAGTTAAGCTTATAATGCCAAAGGTATCATATTTGATACATGAGTTTTGAGGATTTTTTTCCTTGAAAAACCTGATGTATACAATTAGATACATGCAATACATGGATAATCCACCAGAGGGCAGTTATTAGATCACCAAAGGCCTTTCCAGTGACACCACAAGATGTCTTCCAGACTTTTATTAGTGGATTCCTCATTGCTGCATAATAGTAGCACTCTAAAATATTTGGAATTACCAATTTGTTAAATATGTTTGTGTTATATTATGTTTTAATTTGTAAAAAAAAAACATATATGTATTTGACCATTGAGACCTGATGTATCATATATGATACAAAGTACCTAACTCATACATAGAAATTGATATGCGAACTTTTTGGGGGGTTGTTCAGAAGGACCAATAAGGGTTCCAGTTTCAAAGAATTGGAATTTTCTGTCAATTATTTAATGGTTCAAGCTTTACAGGGTTAAGAGAAGATGTCTAGGGAACAGGTCAGTGGAACTGGTGGACAATAAAACAATGTTTTGGACATAAAAAAAAAACAGTCATCTTACAGTTAAAAAAAAAACAGAACTTTGAGTTGTAGCAAATCAGGTACTAGACACCTGGAACATGACCACCACAAGTTGATTATGTCATATTGCTGCACATCTGAAGAAGTAATTGTTAATGATAAACATTTTCCTTTGCAGATATGAAAGCTGTAACGTGCAATATCCATGCATATACTTACATCAAATGTGTTTGAGTTAAATAGCAACATTTACAGCCAATTATAATCCCAATAGTTTAGTCTGCACCAGTTGAGTTGTGTGTGCACAGCTTTGGTCAGAGCCCATATGTGTGTTAACACTGCCACCAACAAAACCTAAGACCTGTCACAAGATGCACTTTCTCCATGAGTGAAAAGACTTGGCCGCCGTTATTATTACCCTGCCAGACTTTGTAGTCTCTGTTAGTGTGTGTTCAGCAGAGGTCTGACGACTGGTGCCAACTGTGAATAGTAGTCCCTCATTAGCACTATTTTCATGTGACCAATCTGAGCAAGCGACACACACACATACACACTTTCAAACAGTTGCACACAAAATCACACGTGCACATGCACCACACATACACCACATGACCAGATGAAGAGGAACCATTGTTTGGCATCACAGGACCTCTTAACACACAGACACACACAATTCTCCTTCTGCACTGCCTTTCGTGTAACCACCAGAGTCGCCCTTGTTTTAATATTCTGTGGGTTACATGCTTCCACATACTTTCAGTGACTATAAACACACAATCCCTCAGTGTTCATGTCTGTAACTATGGCTTCTGTGTCCATGTGTGTTTCTAGCATAAGAGAAATCACTGTTGTGTTGCCTATAAAGATCTGAGGCACACAGACACATCTCTTTTGCCTGGCCCTTGCCTCTGCTCTGCAGTTTGCCCAGTGTGATTGGACCTTATAGAGCTGTCATAGTGTGGCAGGCAGTGACAGTGGCAGGCCATTAGCCTACTGAGCAAAAGCGGGTGAGGTCAAATCTCTGACCCTGAAGTCTAAAGCCTGAAGGGAATCCAAGGATCAGGGGTCACAAGGTCAGGTGGGTGGAGACAATTGACCAGCTCTAACCTCTGTTCTCTATTCTGTGGAGACCAGTCACAAGACAAACATGTTCAACTATGATTTATGAGCTAATAGACTTTTTTTTTTTTTTTTTTGCACATGATGTGACAATATTCTTCTCTACAACCATGGACATTTACAGCTTTAACCCTGTTCATGTATTGCTTATTATAGAGTAAACCTCTTAAATGTAATGCCTTTATACTGCTGGAAACATTAAACTTGAAGTGTCATGGAGATGAAATTTCAACATAGTTTCTCATTTATGTGCTAAAAATATATATTGTTTAATGTTTCATCAGTGGAGTTGCCATGTGAACAGATTACAGTGCATTACCAGGCATTGTGAATCAGCTGTTTCCAGTGTTTCATCACACCACAAAATACAGTTAGACCAATGTGTTGATTAAAAAAAAATTCTCGAAACTCAAAGTCAATTTTTAGGAGCATTTCTGTGCAAAACTCAGTCATGCACTTCCCAGCAAACTCTAGAAATCTCTTTGGTCAGTATATTCAGACTTTGTTACTGAAACTGTGGCAGCTGTTGTCTCTTTGTTGCAGAGCAAGCACAAACACACACAGCTGTGTGACTCGTGTGTAAAACCACAGATACTCAAGGGAAATGCACCTGTGACAGAGTGAGATTATCACTCCCTGTCTAAGCCTGACCTGAGAACCACATCCCCTTACCAGGCACATACATCCAAAACCAATACAAGACACCATGTCTACCCTATTGTACTTGTTTTCATTCTTCTAGAGATGTCTAGTGAACTTGTACAGCTTTGACACATGGACAGAAACAAAAGTGAAAATTAAGATGTAACAAAAAGCAGATATACATGTCCACAATCACCAAATTTAGAAAGTGTGCAGCAGAAAATAATACCACCTATTGCAACTGACAGTCTTCAGGGACGTCATTACTGTTCCTGTTTTTGTTGAGGTGCACAGCCTTGTGTCACAATACCGCTTCATTCCCTATAAAAACAAGCAAGTGCCACACTGTCACTTCCCCTCTTGCGCCATGAACCCCTGCTGGCATCCTGTGTCAGAGTGATAAGCAATCCCCTGATACCTCCCAGCCCCTCTCAGAACAAAAGAACTGCAGGAAGAGGTCAGGCACTTGCCACATGAGCCTGCCAAGAAATTATAGTGCTCCATATGTTTTAGGTTGAGGCTAACTCAAAACAAATCCCCTGCTGCACAGTCGAATCGTATACAATTAGGAGAAGTACAACTCACTTATGGATGATGTGGTGTTATTTGGCTTAGGTAATGATGATATACCTGCACGCTGTCAAATACTGTCAGTGGGATCGTCATTCATCAGTACTCTCCACTGACCTTTAAAACCTGCTAATTGCATTGTTTGTTATGAAGCAGGTTGGCCTCGCTTTCTGCATCTCTACGGTGCATTTGAAGTGATAGTGGGAAAGCGATTGTCCATCATGGTTATGTGAGTGATATATTCTGCTTTATGGTTTGTAAAGTTACAAAGAGGGCTATTTAACCTTCTCTGTGAAAAGTCAGAGGGAACAAGTTTAATGCTTGCCAGGGTCAAGCTGTTATTCACTTAACTCGTAGGAGGCCAGGCTGAGGGAATAGAAAAACCCAGGTCTCAGAATAAAACATTGTCAACAGTGGTGGTGACATTGTGGTCACGTCATGAAAGGTCCTCTGTTCTTCAAACAACAAGTCAACCTGCTTCGGTCACTTTGTTTTACTTCACTGGTTTAAGGGATTTCACACAGTCACATTAGAAGAAATAAACCAAACTAAGAGAGCAGCTTTATCACCTGACCCTCCCTCTTAACACAGGTTTCAGAGAAGTAAGTAGAGGGCTGTGGTTTTGAATGGAGATAGGGTGGTGCCACATTTGAAAGGCAATCTGCTCTTTAGCCAAGTAACACTTTGTAGAACATTAATCTGACTCAGTGCAAAGGCAAACACCCCCAGCTGGGTCTGTAGTGTATATGTAATCTCCCCTTGTTCTGTCCAATGCGAGACTGTATCATAAATCATCAGTGTGAACCAAGAACTGATTAATAAAACTCAGAGCAAATACAGGGCAACGCAAACCAGCTGTTTGTGCTTGTGTGAACCCATCAGTGATGGCTTATGAATCCTGAGAACCCAGTTTCTTTTTTTGGTTGCATATAAAATCTGAAACTCAACCCAAAGTGCATCAGTGCCAAGCTCTTTCCACAACAGAAATGAGACAGATGTTGGATCTCAAATTTGAGCTGAATTTATGGTCCAAAGGGCTGTCAAAAAAAAAAAAAAAAAAGAGCAGCACTTGTCAGAAAGGTGGCAGAGAGTAGAGTAGTTGTATCACGTTATTTGCTACCTCAAGGTCATCATGGTCAGTTATTATTTACAGCAGGCCCCAGAGGTGGTGGGTTTCAGCGAGAATCAAATTGGAAAAGAAAAAAACTGCACAAACTCCAGCTGTAAGTGGTCATGTGTAAAGATCCAAACTCCATAAAAGCTGTTTGATACACCTAGAAATCAATCTGTCCAAAGCATTTCTCTGTCTTGAATAAATAATGAGCCAAAAAACTACCACTGACATTTGATGATTACAAGGACAGAGGAGGTTACACACACACCATAGCCTTCTGCTTATTGTTGCCTATATTATTGTCATATTCCCTTTGTCTCTTGAGCATTTTATTTAACAAAATAGCATGACAGTACTTCTGACTTGTGAAAATATCGGTAACTTTGCCAGAGTCTGGATGAATCACAGACAAAAGAGAAGAGCAGAGATGAAAGGCTAAATTGCAACGGAGATCCCTCTTTAGAACATCAAACAGGCGGTGTTTCTCCCAGCAGTCAGTGGGGCTCCAGGGGGACGGAGTTGTAATTTCCTGGCAGAGAGAGGCTGGACATGTGGGCACTACTCAGCCAACATCAAAGATACCAAACCTCAAGAACACTGACTGTACGCACTCTCTCTGTCTCCGTCTGTGACATCTTTCTCGTCTTATCTCTCTATATCCACACTTCTCTTATCTTCTCTCTTCTTGTTTTTCTTACTAACAGAGTGTTGGGAATGTGCTGTTAATCTGTAATTAAAAATCTATATTTAATTTCCAGTACTTAATGCAATTTTCAGAAATGAATGAGAATTTTTGAAAGGGAAAGAAGGGTTTTTTAAAAAATAAAACACATTTTGAAAGAGACATTGAGGGAAAAGGAAACATCTGAAAATGGAATCACAAGTTTCCACTCTTGGTTTCTATTTTCATATTAAGCCTTTTTTATTTCACTTTTCATTCATTCAGATAATGTTTTTTTGCTCATGCACCATTCTTGTTATGATTGAAGTTGTTTCTGATTTGCTGAGGTCTTTTTTAGGACAGGAGTTTAGGACAGAAGTGCGAAAGTGTAAGTTTCCTTTTCAATCAGTAGCTACACATGTCGGTATGTATCAGTAAACACTATCTGGGAAACACATTCAATAACAGTTAACTACTGTGTTTGTTGTCATATCATAAAATCAGTCACACATTACTCATCAGTGATGTATTAACTGTTTATAATCATTTAATTTGTTATTGGGAGTGCTATTAGTCAAACTATTACTTGACTGATGTGGGTTTTGGTGTTGCATATTTACTCTAAGGGTGTATTTACATGTGATTGGTAGAACAAATGTTAAAAAAGGGAGAAAGATAAGTATTGGACCCTATGACACCAATTTGTCTTATTACGTGCCAATAAATTAGTGCACATTAAGAAATCAAAGGCAAGATAAAAGCTGTGTGAATGAAAAGCTTTGAAGTTCTCATCATGTGCTCTGCAGGCAGTGAACAATGAGGATGGAACAGGTGGATGTGGTACTGTATGTGCTGATGTGTAATGATCTGTGATAATCTCCATAATTCACATGACAACTACAGACACTCCAAATTTATGTCTGTCTCAAAGTGAGGACTATTGATCAAATTACTCCATCACCGTAGAAAAGTCTCTCAAATGTGCAGAAGATAAAACTAACCACAAGATTGTGAATGCCGCTGGCGTGTTGACCCTGTGGATTCTAGAAGGAGTAGAGTTGATAAATAACTTTTTTAGAAGTCGGTCATAACTTGAGTAACAGTAAAATTACTGAGTTTGTTGGTGGCAGCGATGATAGTTGTTTATTCATAGTTATTTTATATAGGCTGCAACAACGAATTGATTAAATCAATTAATCATCATTACTGACACACACCACCTCCAAGATGCGAAACGCCCACTCCGTCACTTGATACGTCTGCAAATTGAGACTTTGTGTTTACCCAATGTATCAATTCGTTATTAAATTACTGTATTTTTTTGGACTATAAGTCACACTTTTTTCAGAGTTTGGCTGGTTCTGCAACTTATACCCCAGTATGACTTAAATATGTTAAAATATATAATTTCATATAGACTCTGTTCGGACAATTGGGAGTCAGAGGTGTTTTTCCAGGACAAAGACTACGCTTCCCATAAGCACTAGTGACAACTGTCATAAGGGCAGGATGTGCATTAGTATTGGAGCTGATCAATCAACAGCGGATCTTTACAACTCCGCGTTTCTTTTTTCAAGACAACAGCTTGTAGGATACAAAGCGATGAGGTCATGTATGTGAGGGAGTGAATGTTGAAGACATGAAGTACAGTGGTGTTGTCGGGCTTATTACTAGTGTTAGTCGATGAAGCTAGGAGAGAGAGCTAGGGGAACTCAGCGGCTCTGTACTGAAGAACTGACCGTGACCGGGACATGCCAGCACAGACAGACAGACAGACTACCAACCAGACTATGGAACCTACAGACCCGTATAGGAGCAATGATAGGTGGATCAGCGGACCACTGAAGTGGTCAGTAAGTACGCTAATGTTACCTTCCTTAAAGAAAGTGCAGGCAAAGCAACTGTCATGCTAGTAAGAGAAAATAAGGTAGTCTGGCTCCCACATACAATTACCCAGTACACCACAGGCAGAAAAAAACAGTAAAACACAATAAAATTGTTATAAAATTTGCTGGTGAGCAGCGGTGGAAAATCAGACCTGAAACGATGCCAAAAATAAAACAGATTACGTACGTCAAAGAGCTAATGCATTAGCATTTACTAAATGTTTGACTGATACCAACAGACACTCTAGTCAAATCCACTGTTCCAGTTCATATGAAAAAAGAACAGAATCATTCTGTAACTGTAGATGAAGAGGGACAACTCCACATCTGTTTTTATTTCTTTAAGTCTTTCGCAAGGCCGCCTTAACGCACGGGCTCACTGGGGCTGAAGCCCAGGGGCCCACCGCTTTCAGGGGCCTATCATTTTTGGGATACGATGAGTTTATAAAGTAACATCATTCTACAACTCGTCAGTTTTCCTGACAATCTTTTTATATGCACGTTCAAAGCTGCTTATTGATCTGAATAACCCCTTTTGTAAACCCAGCCCCGCCCTCCTGTGTGTCAGTTTGGTCAAGCTGTCACTCACAGACAGTTGTAAAATGTTGGGAAAAAGACGTTTGAGAGCAGTGTCCACAAGAGAAAATTCTCACGAGAAAAGCAATATCAAGAAGTAGTTACCAAAGAGCATCCGGAAGCTCACAGGATTCATACTTCACCTACGAATGACAGCAGAGGAAGATCACAATAAACCCACTGGAGGTAGAGGGTGATGCGGGGCCCGCGCAGGTGGAGGAGGGGGAAAAGGCACACGAGCATCAGGGAGGAGGAGAACCGAGGACCCTATAAGCAGTGGCGCCCGCTGTTGAAACCACTGTGACAGGCAGTAGGTATGTGTTTACTGGGAGACAATGGGACTGGAGACATGTCAAAATAAAAGCGCAGACCTGTCTGCATCAGAGCACATGTAGAAACACCAGAGACGATTTTAACTAAAACATATTTAAACTAAGTAAAGGCCAGTGTGTTTGTAGATGATGAATATGTTAACCTCACTCTCAAGGCTTCTTATGACTCCTGGGTTCACACTAACGTCCCGGTTGTTATGACTCCTGGAGTTCGTTCACGTTGGTGGAGGGAGCAGGGCCGTGTCTATCTTTGTAGGGGCCCTAAGCAAGATGTTGTTTGGGGGGCCCAAGTTTGTGAAACTACAATGAAGAGTTTCCTAATAACTCTTTAGATGGTCGACTAAGGTGAACAATCTATTCCACTTCATGAGTAAACAGACTACAGTTAAAATTAAACATCTGAAGTTGAACCACTCAGGGTTAGGTTAAAGTGATAAAAACTGTAAAACAAGGAAAAAACAATACTATATATGTCAATAAAGAAAATGGATTTTTTAGTGTTTATATATTTTTAACTTAAAATAAGAAATTTCAACCACTCAGATAACTTATTTTTGATGCCATTACATTGTTTGTTTTGTTTTAAACTCTCACTCGTGGGAACGGTGGGCTGGTATCTGTCAATCATTCCCATCATACTTGTCGACTACATCACTAACTGTGTGACAGTGGTCCAATGAATATGACCTAATGCAAAAGCACAAACACAAAAACACCAGCCACAGCTTATCATTGTGCTCTATTTTATTTACACTTTTTTTTAAAGTATATTATAAGCACATGAGATAGATAGAGATAAAGACAGGACATTTGAATTCTCCTCAGATGAAGTTGAACATGTAGCTTTGGGGCCCCTGGTGGCATGGGGGTTCTAAGCGTTTGTCTAGGGCCTATAGCAAGAAATGGCCCTGGGAGGTAGCAGTAGTTTCTTAAGTCCGTATTTCAGTTGGTACGGCTATGTATAACTCACTGTGCTATCAAGTTGATGGTAGAAGAGCTTCGTCTTTTATAATAAGATGCGGTAAATTTGAAGGATGGGACAGGGCCTACAAAACTTCTCAGCCCCGGGACCTAATGTTAGGTTAAGCCGGCCCTGCTCTTTTGTTCTCTCTATCGGTTAAATCAGTGTTGATGTTTATCGATGTTTTAGTCTGTGCTTTGTCACTCTCCTGTTTCTTTCTTCTGCCCCCCCAAAAAATAAAAAAAAATAAAAATAAAAATGCGACTTATACTCAGGTGCAACTTATATATGTTTTTCTTCTTAATGATCCCGTCTTTGGCTGGTGCGACTTATATTCCGGAGCGACTTGTCGTCCAAAAATACGGTAATCTAGAGAATAATCAATTATTAATCATATTGTTAGTTGTAGCTCTACTTTACATCATTAATTTCATGACATTATTACAATACTGGCAGCATGTGCTGCAGCTAATGGGATCCTAATAAATAAAAAAACCAAAATAAACTGTATTACTTCATCACATTGACATTACTTGATGTGTGCGCTTAGAGGCCAATAGATTGAAAACAAAATGTGAGATAAAATTGTGATTAAGGGGCAGCACAGTGGTGTAGTGGTTAGCGCTCATGCCTCACAGCAAGAAGGTCCCAAGTTCGATCCCCGCACCATGCACGGGGGGACCTTTCTGTGTGGAGTTTGCATGTTCTCCCCGT
>JAPTGZ010000026.1:27449254-27463508 GCA_029814645.1 Fowleria isostigma | reverse complement strand
TGTGTGTGTGTGTGTGTGTGTGTGTGTGTGTGTGTGTGTGTGTGTGTGTGTGTGTGTGTGTGTGTGCGTGTGTGTGTTCTTCTATCATCTCTCTGTGTGGATATGGTCACTCACTGGTCATTTGTCTGTTTTTCCTCCAGGCTCCAAGCTCTCATTGTTGTGCAGGAGAAGAGAAAGTGAGGTTGGAAGACACCAAAGGTCGTGTAAGGCTGCCTAGTCTCCATGTCTGCTCCTGCTCCAGCCAGTCGGAGGTCTGGGTCGGGCTCGCGCCGGTATGTACCTGATCAAGAGCCAAAGTTTAACCTCTTCAAGCCACCCTTGTTTTTTTCCCCATATGTTTCTTCTAATTGTAGTAAATATCCTCAGACACAAATAGATGCACAACTATAAAATAAAAAGGACTGTAATATGTGGTCCATGAGTACTTTGTGTGCAAAGTAATCAGATGTTTTTTTCCCAGCAGATACACTGATACTTTCAATGCATACATTTATCAAATCTGTGATTTTTTTTGCCAAATCTAGTACTTGCTGAGCTCAGGTTTCTTTCAATTCAGCAAGCTTGAGTAAGTACTTTCTCTCTCTCACTCGCTCTCTAATTATCCTTCATTGCAGTCTTGGTGGTTTCAGCATTTTGGGCCTTTTTTTCCCTCCACTAAGCTGCAATGATCCTGATGGAAAGGCCATTGTAATATTGACAAGAAGTTAAAATAAACTATACTGGATGCGGTCCAGCCAGCTCTCATACGTCATCCTGCAAGTTTGCTGCAACCTGAGCACAGCTGCAGGATGTTGATGTGTTTTCTCCTACAGCCGCTGTTCAAAGGATGGACTTCCTTGGCCTGATTACCGGACACATGCTGAAGTATAAGACACCGCTATTGTCCTTCAGGGAATAGTGAAGGCCTGCTTTTAACCTTTTCCTCCATCCATGAAGACATCAAGGCTCACACTTTAGTATTTTGCATGTATGCTTTGTACGCACATGTGGTAATTTACTCCTTTCAGTTTTTAAGTTGTTACTAGTTAAAATTTTTATTCTTAATTGAGGGTAACATCAGGAAAAAAAATACCATTTTTGATCACAACAACTGGACACAAAAAGGAAAAATCCTACTGGGCTCTGTCCAAAATTAAGAAGTGTTTCTTTTATAGTTGTTAAATTTCTTACAGAGGGTTTTATTTTTTATCACCACTTCAGAAAGAAAACAAAAACATCTAATTACACATCTCCCTTTAACTTTATGTCATGTTTGTTTTCAGACTTAACAAGTGCCATGCAAAATGATTACTGCAGATGAGCAGTATGGTTAGCCAACTGTTTAGCTTTGAACTGATTTTTGGCTAGGCTAAGCTAAGCTAATTGCTGTGCTTGCAAAAAGTGAATAAACTGATTTCCCAAAGTCCATATTCTGCAGAATCCTGTAGTCTGCAGAGTACAGCAAGAATTTGGCAGAGATATTGGTTGGCAAGCTAAACAGAGAATCACAACCTGAGCACCAATAAAACATATTGCAAAAACTTGAATCGATGTTAACTTACAGTGGGGTAATCCTCATCAAGATGATGCCCTCTGTTTCTGTATGGCCTACAGCCAGTGACCATCTTCATAAACTAGAGGGCAGATGTGATGTTTGTCAGCTTGTGCTGGTCCTGTCTGTATACAGACAGGTCAGTTGGTAGCTGTGGTGTCCTTTCTCTTTGGTCTCTTTCCCTCAGATTCAACCCTCTGAAGGCGCTGCAGCCCAAACGCCGCTTGCAGCAAATACTGGCGTCCTCGACGGTCCCGGTCCCCAAGCCGGCGTCGGGGACAGCTGCACCTGTGGCCACGGCACCAGTGGCCATCCCAGTGCCCGCGCCACCTGCGTGAGACACACTTCAGTTACAGTCTCAGAGCATGCTCCGTAGCTGTAGCTGTAGCTCTGGCATGCACTGTAGCCACTAAAACAAGGCAAACACCAGTAATATAGACTGGCAGCAAGGATAGAGAACATTTTCTGCTGCTGGAGTTAAACATGTTGTGTTTAACTTGACATTTAGAGCTTTAAACCAGGGTTTCCCCTTCCATTCTCCAATCTCTACCACATGGGAACAACACTGAGATCCCAAATGGAGTTTTCAGTGTTGATAATAACAACAAACTTGTGTGTATTGTTTCAAATCATTGAATCATAATCTCTAGGAAAATAAAAAGGGGGAAACCCTGATATACAGTACATGTGTGAAATCAAATCAATAGCTGTTCATTAGGTAGCTTTATATGCAACATTTAGAGGATTTAGTGCTCTTTTCTTGTCACTTCTGCAAGTTCCAAGTTGTGTTTAGCGGCTACATGCAGGGTACGGTTGTGTTGTGGATGGAGATAGTGATCACTAAGCATTAAACCCACTGCTGATTAGCCAACACTGTTAAGCACTAAACCAGATTCACTGCACAGACTTGGTAAGACTTTGACTTTGGCTGAAATAAGCATCCAGTCTCCATTTTTAAAAGGACTATTTCAACTTTTTGAGCAAAGTCTCTGTACCAGATAAAAGTGCAGCGTGAACAAATCTTTCTGTTCTCCACCCACTCATACTAATAACACTGCCTGTGTAGTCTGGAAAATGCACAGCCTAACTACCACTGTCTCACCAGACTGTCACCCACCACCCACAGTCCTGACACAGGACCTCATACCAGCACATGGATGGGATAGACACTCAGACTTGAAGCATTGGTGTACTGTTTATTCTGTCCTTCCCTGGGCTCTCTGCTTCAGCTGCTTCCCCCTGTCTGCTTCTGTTATTGTCTTAACATTTGTCATATATTGATCTTTGAAGACCTACAGAGTACTCAATATCTGGCCTTCTTATCATATCACACAGGACATACTTTACCAAGTACTTGCCATTGTACAACTCAACACCAACAAAATAATAATACATAAATCGATGCAGTTTCAAAGCATCAGAAATGTAAAACACTAATACAATACACACTAAGTCATTAATGCATACTTACAATAAAAATAACTTATGATAAAATAACATCACAATAATCATAAGTAGGATGTTGTGTTTCATTTATTTTTTAGTTTAAATTATACAGGTTTGGCACAGTGGTAACATGTCCTGTGTGAAAACCCCTCCTGGCTGCTGATTGGCCCTGCTTGTCCCTCCTCCCTCTGTGGAGGCCAGTGATTGGGCAACAGTCATGTTGTCACAACATCACAGTAATTTATTCCAACAAGGGAATGTTGCCCATCACAGATCACCTACCTTTTCCTTGCTGCTGCTAACACTAAGATACTTTTTTTCTAGGAGGATATAAAATAAATACTTGAGATTTACAATGTGACATGGAAAAAATCATCAAAGAAATATGTGTAACAGTTTAACTAACCTGTCCAGCGCTTAATTCATGGAGATGCTGCAAACAGATATATGAGGTGTATCAGAAAAGTTCCAGGACTAGTGTCACAAAAAAAGATATATTTCAAATACAAACTGCAAGTTTTTCCCTTCAAAGTAATCCCCCTGGAGTCTATCACACTTTCCCAGCCTTCTCTGCCATGCCTCCATGCACTCCTGGAAGGATTCTTTGGGGAAACCTGCAGCTCCATCATCACGGCCATCTTGATGTCATCCATGTCTTCCAAATGGGTTTCCTTGATGACCCCCTTCAGCTTGGGGAGGAGGAACAAATAACACAGTCAGCTGGCGTGTGTAGGGAGGTTGGTCCAGCACAGTAATGCTCTTATGGATCAGTAACTGTCGGATGCTCAGGGTGTTGTGAGCAGGCACATTGTCATTGAGACGCAGACATGAGTTGTCCTGCCACAACTCTTGCCTCTTCTCATGCACTGAACAAACCAAATGCTGCAGGATCTCTTTGTAGACATGCTGGCTGATCATCTGGCCCTCTGGCAAGAACTCACAGTGGACGATGCCTCACATTTAAGAATGCGATTGGCATGACTTTGACTTTGGACTCCAACTGTCTTGCTTTCTTCAGCCTTGGTGACTTCAGACGCTTCCACTGAAGGCTCTGGTATTCAGTCTCTGGGTTGTACTCAAAGATCCATGACTCGTCACCAGTGATGACCCTGCAAGTCTGATTCTGTTTCAGTATGTTGAGGATGTCCTGACACACTTGCATGTGTCAATCCTTTTGGTCATCGTTCAGCAGTTACAAAAGCATGGGGAAAAAAAGTTCAGTGGCTGCAGAGAGCTGAGATCACAGTGACATACTCCAGGGGGATTATTTTGAAGGGGAATACATGTAGTTTGTATTTGAAATATATCTTTTGTGACATCAGTCCTGGAAGTTTTCTGATGCACCTTGAAGGTATCATGTCCTTATTCCTGAAGTATTATTTTGTGATCTCTTTTGGGTTGTAACAGATGTGTTTACAGTTGAACTTATAACTTGATTTGTTCTATTTAATTAGAAAAGCTAGTGTATATGTGGGTAGGGACATCTGTGTGGGAGATAAACACTGTATGGCACTGTTAGGCATTTATACATAAGGGTCAACGCTGTTGCAACCATGATTTTGTTTGTTTCCTTTTTAGTGACTGGAAAATTTCTGAGTTGTGTTTCAGGATGCGGAGCATGGCAGTAAAGGCCAAGTTACTTTGCTTAGAGTAGATGTTTCCATCAGAAGACAAAGAGAACAGTTGTATCCATTAAAGAAAGTTTTTCCTCATTTCCTCTTGTAAGCTTTTAGAGTGCCACCTCTCTTGGGCACCATCAGTGTGTGAGTGCTTGATGATATTTGTAATCTGCTTGCCTGCAACTCAGGCTTAGATTCAATTAGATGAATCCGAATATAATTCAACATGCTATACGGCAGGTCTCACCTCAAGCATGCACTTTGTTGTCATTCACCTGTTTTTTCATGTCCCCCTTAATTTAACATCCTGTTATCTCCGCCTGGTCTGGCAGGTTTGACTACTGCAGGTTCATAGAACTAGACTACGTTCCCATGGAGACCGGCTATATGGTCTCAATGCGTCCGACAAAAGGCTATACATCGACCAAGTCGCCAACAAAAGGATATACTTCTACCAAGTCCCCGGACCGCCACACTCGTTCAACAAACTCCCCAAACACCACCCCCCGTTCTCGGTCTGTTCTAGTCCATATTTTGTCTTGCTGATCAGTGTGTTAACCCTCTGACGCATGGGAATGATGCAACATTTTGCATTGTGAATGTTTAGTTGTGTGAAACATCTAGAGAGTTCTGTGCAAAAGGACTTGGTCCAAAGATGTTTCCACAGCATCATGTCCAGTCTGATCTGTTAATCTCTTCTTTTTATGTTCTTCATTCAGTCTTTCATTTTATTTACTATGCATAGGTAATTGATGGTTAAATTTATGTTTCATTTTTTAGTCTTTACACATCTTGTCCTTTTAGAAAGAACTTTAGCACTATTAATGCCTAAAATGTCCTTTGTTCTACAAAATGATTATTTTTTTTGTTAGCAGCGACCGCGTCGTGTGACTTTGTGTCTATTCTTGTGCATTTCATTGTTGTATCAGCATGTTTGTGGATATGTATTATCCTTCTTCCATTTGTCTTTTTGTATTTGTGACTTTGTAGTGACACATTGGTTTGCTCAGCAACTTAAAAGAGTAACTGTCACCTTGTTTGCAGTGTGGTTTAATGTTGTTGTAGTGCCCTCCTTTATTTGCAACTATGGATGGATTAACAGTTCTTAACTTCCTTTGGACCAGGCGAACACCAGCCCCAACCAGTAATAGAGATCCATATGGCAACGCCTCCCACAGCAGCAGCAGCAACAACTCAGGATCTTGTAAAGGCAGCGACTGTAGCCCTACCAAAGGGTGAGACATCAGTCACTAAAAACAAATGATATAAAACAAAATGATACATGTATGCATGCAAATATCTTACCCGTTGAATCAGACTTGAAGTGAAAGCATTTTTGCTTATTGGTAAGTAGAGCTCAAGTAATGTTTCTTCCAAATAACTGATTTTACATGGCCATACATTGTGTGTCTCAGACGTCACCAGAAGTACACATCATGCACGGACAACCATGGTATTCGGCCCCCTCCCCCCGAGCAGTACCTTACACCCCTACAGCAGAAGGAGGTGTGTATACGACATCTACGCGCCAGGCTAAAAGAAACCATAGACACACTACAAGACAGGTGAGAAACTCAAAAAGTAACAATATGCATTGCCTACATTTTAAAATAAAATTTCCTTTTCACCATGTTGTTTTTATTTGTTACTTTCCTTTTCTAACTTTAATGTTTCCATTCGCAAATTATCTTTCTCTTGATTCCCTTCATTTGTTGCCATCTTAGAGACACAGAAATAGATGAATTGAGGGGCCAGCTGTACAGAATGCAGGAGGACTGGGTGGAAGAGGAGTGTCACCGTGTGGAGGCTCAGCTTGCCTTAAAAGAAGCGCGTCAGGAGATTCAACAGCTCAAACAGGCAGTGGACACTGTTCGTGCTAGGCTCAGTGACGCTGGGGGCCTGACTGGGGATGTTGGGGTCCAAAAGTACTTCCAGGACATTAATACTCAGAACCACAAATTGGAGAACCTTTTACTCAGCATGGAGCTAGCCCAAGCTGGATTAGCCAAGGAAGGGGAGGGCATACCAGGCTGTCGGACCCGTGTCGGGGGTTCAGCACCAGCATCGGTATCAGGAGAAAGTCCAGGGGGAATACCCAAACCAGCAGTAGGAGGTAGAGGATCATGCTCCTGTGATGGTTCTCCAGCCCGTTCTCTGACTCGAAGCTCCACCTACACCAAGCTCAGCGACCAGGCGCTGGCAGACAGGAATAGCAATGGACAAGACTTCCCTTGTCTGTCAGGTGATGGCACCCAGGACAGTGGTTTTGTGTGCTGTGGTGAAAGCAACGTACCAAGCCGGGCTGACCTACTGCTGGAGGCTGCTTTCCTGTCTGAGGAAACTGCATCCTTACTCAATGCCTACACACAAACCTTTTCCCACTCTCTGCCCACCTCTCTCCCCAACTCTTTGCCTCACACGTACTCTCATACCCTACCTCATTCTTTCCCTCATAATTTGTCCCACTCTGTATCCCACAGTATGCCGCACTCCTCCACTTATGAAAAGTTGTGCACAGGAGAGCGGCTGGCACCCTTACGTTGTGGCCTTGGTGGAATGGGCTGCATGAGCCACCCTTGCTTGTCGCACCATCACCTGTACTTGCATCCCTTGCGGGAGACGGGCATTCAGACTGAAAGCTGCCCCATTCCTGCAACTGCAGGCTACCCTTCAGACCTGGACACTATAGCAGAGCAGCGTACTTTCCGATCACAGGCCTGCAGCCCCACCTCCACCTGGATGTCTGATGAAGGGGAGGAGGACCTAGACTCTATCACCACTACAACTTCAGTAACAACAGCAACAGTGATGAGCACAGCCACAGAACCAATCCCTGTCTCCAAAACCCCTCTGCTCCCTCTGTTACCCCGCTCAGCCACTGTGGCATGTTCCATGGAAAGTCCTCTGTGTGATGCTGAGGATGCAGAGGAAGAAAAACAAGAGAAGGAAAAAAGGGAAAAAGAAAGTGATGCATCAGAGAATTGCATAGAAACAGTGGAAATCAGTAGAGTGGTAGAAGAAGGGCAGCAGATCCAGACAAATTCAGTGGAAGAAAATAAGTTGGAAAGTCAGGAAGAAGAGGAGGAAGCAGCACCTGAAAGTCTGGGTAATTTAGCAGAAACAGTAGAAGGAAAGCATGGTTTGGAAGAGGTTGAGCTTAAACCATGCACCAGAGAAGGCAAAGAGGGTAGAACAGGTGAAACAATACTGATAAATCTCAACAGGGAAATAAGACACAAAGAAGTTGTTTTTGCAGCAAGATCACCTGAACCAGAGACAACAGACTTAAGTCCAAGTTACCCAGGATTATCACTAGACACAGACAAGCCTCACACCTCCCAACCAAGGAGGTCGGCGTCTAACGAGGAGATTACTGGTGTTAGTATCACACCTGACAAAGATGATGAAGGTGACAGTGAAACTAAAGAACAGGGTGCAACCGGAGGGGCTGAAGCACAGGAGGAAGAATCTGCATCTGACTCAGGGGAGGTTCAGAAAAGCTACTGGAGTCGCCATTTCCTGGTTGATCTTTTAGCAGTGGCCATTCCTGTAGTACCCACAGTGGCATGGCTCTGCCGTGGGCCAGTCCGCGATGGACAACCAATGTATCATATAGGGTCACTGCTAAGGGGCTGCTGCACAGTAGCACTGCACTCACTACGAAGGGGAGGTGGATTGAGGCATTACCCCGCAGGCGGGGGTGACCTTGGAGGATCACACATATAAGAGCAGAATCTGTTTACCACCACTGTAAAAACTGCAGTACTTCAGTTAAACCTCTCCAGTCTGCTCTGGATCTTGAGCTCATTGGAAGGTAGATATGTTGGGTGGAGAGGAAAAGAAGCAACTTCCTGTCCTGCATTTCTCATCAACATCAAAAGATGAGAGAGCATTAGCAACAGGAAGTCTCCACCTCTAACCGATAAACTCTGATCTGTTTGGTCCTGCTCCTTGTTGTGTCTCACCCACTTCTCCCTGCTGTTGCTTCTGAGATGTCTACCAATGCTACTGACTTGCAAAACTGAATGAGCCGAATGGAATGGCCGGTCTGTGCTTGTTTGTTTGATGCTAGTTATTTTGTTAATGAATTGCAGGGAAATGTTAAAGGTTCGTTGATCTGTGTTAGTTAACCCTCTGGTCTGAATCCATTCTGACATGATCAAGTTTGTGAGGGTGTACATAAGATATGTGTGTGTGCAAGCGTGTGTCCAAGAATAACTGAATGGGCTTAATGTCTTGCAGCACATAGTAGCACTAGAGTTTTCTCACCGATGGCTAAGGGAGAGGATCCACCAACATATTCAAAGCTCAAATGTTAATGCAAACAAGTCAAGATGCTGAATGGGCTTTTTTGCACCATTGAAGATATAAAGAATGCAGTGATTGAGCTAAGGTTTTAGCAGTTAATAGAAAAAAGACAATGTAGATGTAAAACTCAGGAGGATTGCAAGGCTAGAAACATAGAGTGCCAGCAGAGCCCTTGGGATTCATCATATCATTAGGATAAAAGTAGTGACTGCTGCCAGCACTGTTGTTGATCTTGGGTTTACAACGTCTGAATGATCATCTATCATATTGCAGTAATCTCTGTGTCTCTACATTCAGGAATGTGTGAGTACTTTTCCTGGTCTAGTAAAGCTAAATCAAAGAAATCAATTTCAGATAAAGTTAATCAAACATATTCCAATAAGACTGATTTGCTGTATCTACAGGTGGGGTTTTCTGAGCAAAAAAATTGCCACATATTTTTGGCTGGAACCAAACACTCAAGACCAAGGAAAGCATGTGTGATGCCAATAAATTCTTTTGGGTTTGTGTATTTTTCTCTGCCTTGTCCAGTTGCTGAATCATTAGAATTATACATTTGTTTAAAGACAGGTTCACAATTTTTCAAGGTCATCCAAACCCCAAAGACCCACAACTATTGTTGTCATAACTTCCAAATTATTTTTTTTCTTTCCCAAGTGATTTATCACCATTTATTATTATATCTTCTGTGAAAATCAGGTATTTTCCTATATTTAATCCACTGATCATGTAGATGCTGATAAAACCTTAAAAAGAGTAAATTCCAAGTTTGTTTGATCAAATCAGGAAAAAATTAAGAAAAAGTCATTTTTAAAAAAATATATATATATCTTTAACTGAACATAAAACTGAAAAACAAGAGTCTTCAACTACTATCATTTGTAAAACTCTATGGGTTTTAATGGTAAATCCATGTTGCAGAAGATGTCGTTGTTTCCATGTTCACTACTGAGTCTCTGAATGTCCAAATGGGTCATATCTGATGATGATGATGATGATGAAAAGCTAAGAAACTCACCTCAATTATTTACTTGTATTGATAGGATCAGTGAATCAACATTTTGGATCAGAAGATGATTTTGGTCAGCGGTGGATATTTGGGTCTTTATGCGTTTAAACATTTGAAAAGAGCTAACATTAATCGCAAATGAATGCACATATTGTAAGAGTTACAGACAAAATCCAGAGTCTTAAATGTCATATTTTGTGACGATGACTGCTTAAGGAAACCAAGAAACAAATCTAGTCTGGTATATAGTGTCCCAAGTCTGGAACCTCATGTTGGGTTTCAGAGAACTGTTAGCAATGAACCAGAAAGACCACGGTAACAGTTTACTGGTTGGTCAATTACACTTACTGTGTCCTGTTGGAAACATAGCAAACATACTCTATATTTTTTATGAATTAAGGTTTCAAATGTAGTTGTTTCACTGAGTACAAACAATATACCCCCCAGTATGTTTAATAATGACACAATCAGTCACTATATCCAACCAGCCCATAACAGGAGGGGGGTCAGATGGATCTGTCATAGCAAATCAAGCATGAGCCCTTAGGGATGCATCTGGTTCTCAGAGCTTCAGATAAACCTTTGAATGCATTTTGCACAAAACAAGGCCTTTGTATTTTTTTAGTCTTTCTACAGTCACATAAAAAGTTATTAAATCCCCCCTATGTTTTCTTCAAGTTCTTGTTCATTTTAATGCCTGGTACAACTAAAAGTAAATTTGTTTGGACTAATATAATGATAACAACAAAAATAGATCATAAGAGTTTAATTTAACAGCTGATATCTATCCATTTTCTATGGTTTTCTTGATAATAAGCAAAATCACCAACAGCTATGGCATTGTACTGACAAAAAGTGCTTTTAGGCATTCTACATTTTCTTTTCTGTCTGTTTTAGTCAGACACACAGGAGTTAGTACTTGATTGCATAATCACTGAGTTTGATGACTTATGATGGTCTGATCATTTTTTTTCCGTAACTGTACTTAGAGTATAGAGGGAGAAAGTTATAATACCCTATTACAATTGTCTAACTTGCAAAATTGTGAACCTATTCTTTAAATCACAGTGATTCTCTAGGATTGAGAATTCTGTAACAAAAACATGTTTTAGAGTGGAATTTTGCCTGTAGTTGGCCATATGGTTAGCACTTGTACCCAAAAAGCTAAGCTTCTATTAACAAGTTTTACTAATTTGTTGTCAATTCACAAGAGATCCACAAAAAATATGTCATTCATCAAACATTATCAGGGAAGAAAGTCGTTTTGTAGTAACTCACTGGCTCAGTTTGACACTTTGATGTTGATCAGGATGGCGTGAGATGTGCTCTGTGCTGTAAATTTCTGCTAACATAATGCTCTTGTGGTGTAGTTTAACTGTCACTCTGATAGTGTGTATTTTAAGTCCACTGTTAGTGAGTCATTGCAAATAAACTATTTAACAAGTCATTCTGCAAAGCATTTCTAGACATAGAATACATAATACTTGACACTAAATGTGAATTAATCTGTGTTTGGCAGGGTGAGATTGAGACGTGAGGTCAGGGGTGTTATCACAGTTTGAGTTTAGGGTGTTTTCTTTGTGTGAATGTTGTTATGTAGAAACTCTAATTCAGTGATATCTAAGGGGAGTTTCCTCTGTTTTTAAGTGTTTAACAATTTGTGTAAATGTGTAAAACAGGCAAACATGCAGCCTGATCAAAATTTGTCTCAGACTCATAAGCAGTAACATGAATCAATAAAACACCCCAACACAACCAGCAAGGACAGTCCAAGGCCATCTGAATTATCCAATTCTTCAAAGAAGAAATAAACAGCATGTTTTTTTTTAATATTCCATTGACATATTTTGCACTATTGTTCACTTTATGAATTTTAAGCAATTACTTGAAATCAAGATTGTATGTGTATCCAAAGCTCTAGTTTGTTCTTGTTCTGTTGGTCTGCAGTATCATTTAACTTAGATATTTTAATGTTGATATTTTAAGGCAAATTATGGTGTAAAGCACTGTATTGATCTAACATGTCAAATCATGGAGAAAATTTGGGCATGACAAAAAAAAAAAATCTGATTGTTAAATGGTAAACCTGAAAAGTGATTGTTGAGAAGAGGGGTCATTACATATGTCTGCAATGTGTATCAGACATTTAAAGGTCTGGTGTGTAAGATTTAGGAGGATGTAACTTTAGAAACTGAATAAAACATTCATATTTATGTGAGTGAATAGTTTAATAGAAAAAAAACAAACATTACTTGCTAATATTCATTACCTCCTAGTGTTAGCTCACCGATGATAATTGCAGTAGACTGTCGACGAGGTCAGAAATCATATACCATGTAAAGTTAGCTAGCAACACACTTGTTACCCATTAAAAGGCACAAAAAACTCCAAACAATTCAAATGCTAGCACTGATAAGGAATGATAAATAATGTTTGCTCACTAGGAACTGACTAGTCACTAGCTAAAATATGCAAGATACAAAAATTCAAAAGCTAACACTAGCTAGTAAGGATGAGAAATGTTAGCATTAGTTAGCTAACAATACAATAGCTACTACCTAAAAGACAAAAGAACTAACATTTCAAATGCTAACACTGGATGAATGATAGCTACTTAGCAATATGCTAAATACCTACTAAAAGAATGAACACTAAATGCTAACATCAGTAGGTAATGTTGGCAAATTAGCAACATGCTAATTACCAACTACAAAACACAATAATGAACAGTTCAAATGCAAACACTGACAGGTAATGTCAAGAAATGTCAAATAGCTAACAACACAATAGCCATCATCTAGAGGACACAAAAAACAATTGCTTCAAATATCAACAATTACATGTAATTACTGTAAAATACTGCATTTATCTGGTTCAAATCTGCAGCTTCACTGTTATACATCTAAATATTACACACTGTACCTTTAAGTCGTTATGTTGTGTTTTAGCCACATTTGTGAGACAGTGACAATCATGTCATTTTGTCTGTTTGTGTTGCTTCTCCAATTCTTATAATAAATGAGTCTCATTAGAAGCAGCCATTAATGATTCATTATGAGACTGATGAAGGCCATATGGACACATTTTTACGTTTCCCCTTTTTCTCAACACATCACAATCATCGTCAAGTGTTCTGACTGTATGAATCGACTGGTTAGAATGGGTCAGGAGGACGAAACTGTTTCATGTGTTGCAAAAAGCCATATAATCCTGTGAGGGAACAGGTGTGTGAATGTGGGAGGAGCCTCCTCCTCTTCCTCTATATTAATGCATTGTATAAAAAATGTCTATTGATGAAAATCACGAGGATGATTCCTACTATCAGCAATGTGCTTTGGTTTGCTTCTCCTGCTGTCATTCAATTAAACACAAGCTGCCTCACCCTGTTGTGTTGGAACCTAGGACGATGGATGAAATGTAAACTTTAATCGAAATGTGATGCTGAATTGAAACTTTAGTCAGGGTTAAGAGTTAAAGCATGTGGTGGGTAGCAGCAATCATCTCAGCTCTCTTAATTTATCTCTATGCACAACAGTTTACACTTCAGCTGCATATAGGCAATGTGTGTGTGTTTGGAAAGCCTTTTCCTGCATCTTAGTCTTGATTCCTTTTTAGTTTTCATATATGATTCACTGTGTGATGTTGTGACAGTGCCACTTTATGGTACTAATCAAATTTGGCAAAATAAGTCACACAAAAAATCCTCAGAAATATAATTTTGTCCTCCATATTTTAACTGTGTAATGGTCGATATTAAAAATCACACTAACTGTTATGTCCTTGTTTTATTTTGTTTTTTGTTGTTTTTTTACTCTAACAGTTACAGAAGAGAGTGAGGGCAACTGGGAAAAAATATATAAAAATTAAGGTCCAATTATTATTATTCTGAGAAAAAAGTCTGAATTTTGAGAAAAAAGTCAGACTTTTTTTTCTCAGAATTCGGAGTTTTATTGCCGAATTCAGACTTTTTTCCTCAGAATTAAATAAATAAATAAGTTGAACCTTATTATTTAATTTATTTTTTCCCAGTTGCCCTTATCCTCTTCCATAAACAGTCCATTTCTGTTGATGAACAGTTAAAATCTCACTGTGGTCAAATCATTCCAAGACGATCACACACTGTTTCTCAAACCATTAAGACAGATTGTCATGTTACATTAAATTATAATTTTGTACTATCCTACCAAAATACAACAGAAATTCCTTATTTAGTGTGAGGTTATGACACTAGGTATCATTTAGGTGAAGGGACGTGAGTAAATTAATATATACTGAGTATATCTTAGACAAATGTGATGCTGACGATGTATCCGGGACTATACAGGTAAAGTTGTGTGTGGG
>JAPTGZ010000026.1:27317945-27332710 GCA_029814645.1 Fowleria isostigma | reverse complement strand
GCTACTGTCAAGAGAACCATGGAAAATGGATAGATATCAGCTTTTAAATTAAACTCTTATGAGCTATTTTTGTTCTTATCATTACATTTGTCCAAACAAATGTACCTTTAGTTGTACCACGCTTTAAAATGAACAAGAAACTGAAAAAACATGGGGTAGTCTAATAATTTTTTTCTGCAACGGGATATTGACTGATTTTTGGAGCTAGTTTCAAGCCAGCTTTGTGCAATTACAGTTTTTAGCAAAACTTTACCTAAATGTTTCATTGTCAGATGATGTTCCTGAGTAAAAATATGCAAAGTGAATAAATTAATATGCTTTTGTGCTGTAATTTGTGTTACTGTGATGAAGAGCCACAGAGCTGTGATAGTAAAAGTACATGTGAACTGTTGTGAACATGATGCTGATTCTGATCAACATAATTTTGTAGTTTCCTTATTTCTCTGTTTGCACAACTGAGATTTATGCAAATGTGCCGAGGAGCAACAGTAACAACATTATTCCAGCGATAATAAGGATGATGAGAGAAACCATTAAGGTGGAAGATTCACAGGTATAAACATGCAGGTCACAGGTACTTCAAGCTATCTGAACTGACATGTCTGTTCTCAGATACAAAATATGTTCTGAGTTAATAAACTCTTGCAAGTGCAAAGTTTGTCTGAGCTGAATTACAACAACATTCCATACCACTGCAACAGACTCTTCATGACTGCAAAAAGTATTTTAGAAGGAAGGAAAAATAATTTCACTGTCCTTTTTGATCAAATCAACAGAATCAGCTTGGTTTGCTATGAACTGGACAAAATACTGTTTACATGAGTCTGTGGTGACTAAAATACAGAAAACAGGGTAGTTTTGCCAATGCATGCTTGGCTAAAGACACGAAACGCCACAGCAGCCAAGAAAACTCCCATTACTAGTCATAAACCAGTCATTTTATTACATGGGGCTGATGCAAATGAATTTTCACACATTTCACAGTGCATGTTCACAGCTTTGACAGCACATTTTACACATACAAGACTGCATATCTATGTTAAATATCATTGGACAAATGAAAAAGCCTGGACTAACACGGGGGGGTTTTTGCTGTTTGATCCTGTCTGGGTCTGGATGGATGGCAGATTAAAGCTGCTCCATCCAAACGTATAGAAGAGCATAAACAAAACAGAGTTTCCTGTGTGTTTTGGCAGCAGCACGACTCCCAATCTCATTTAGATGAACAGATAGAGATGGAGAGAAAAGAAGATAGAGAGATGGATGTGGGCAGATGAGGGAAGCAACAACATGCTAAGCTAACACAGACAACCCAGTTTTGTTTTCCCACGGGTTGTACAGTAGGTCCCAGTGAAAGACACACACAGATACACACACACAAATATAGTCAAAAACACACAGATCCCATCTGCCCCAACGCCTTAATCAGCTTATCACTGCCACACCGAGGCTGCTCCCAAAGACTCTATCAAGCTTTGACATACATTAGTGGTACTAGTGAGATCAACTTATATACTCTGTATTAAAGCAGCATATTCACCCCCCCCCCATACACACACATACTCACACACATCCAACACACTGACACTAACAGATAACAGACTGTAAACATGTACATAAGTAGGCACGCATGCAAAGAAAACACAGTCATCCAATAAAGATCCGAAGCATCCTCCAACATGCACACACTCACAAGTAGAGTAGCGAACAGCAACAACACAAACAAGACATGAGACCGAGGCATGCAACACAGCGCACACAAGCGCAAAAGAGACTCTGTGAGTGTGAATGTGTGTTTGTGTTCTGACAGGATGCCAAAGCCCAGCTGATCTCTCAGTAAATATGGACATATGGTCAGTCTCTGTGGGGAAAGAGACAGAGAGCGAGAGGATGGAGGGTGACATGGAGATGGTTCTTGGCGTTGTTCCGCCTCCACAGGGAGACCACAGCAGGCAGAGACATCTTATCCTCCCAGGACATGTGTTTCTGTCCCAAAAGCTGAACCATTTAGCCTTTTTTGACTTTTCACATAACCCTCCGGAGGGGGGGTTTGCAGTCCACTCTTGGTTACGCAACGAGACTGTTACTGGATGAAAACAGGGGAATTGTCGTGCCAGACTGCCTTGTTAGTTATGTAAGAGCGGTTGACATTGTGGTGTGAAATATACTCATCGGTATTTGTGAAAACCTGGAGGCTCCTGTCAATCTATGATCTCCATATTTGTTATATTGTGACCACAGGTGTCAAGTAACGAAGTACCAATACTTTGTTTCCCTACTTAAGTAGAAATTTTGGTTATCTATACTTTACTGGAGTAATTAATAATAATAATGGTTTGAATTTATATAGTGCATTTCTATTAACACAGTCAAAGCAGGAACAATGGATCCATTATTCTTTCACTCACACATTCTCACTCTGGTGGTGGCAAACTAAATCTGTAGCCGCATACTGACGGGCAGAAAAAAGCGTGACTGCCAATCTGTGCCTACAGCCCCTCCGACCACCACCAAACATTCAAACACCACTGTGAGTGGCGGCACTGGAGGCACGGTGGGTGAAGGGTCTTGCCCAAGGACACAATGGCACATGTCTAGAACAGCTGAATGACCCGCTCTACCTCCTGAACCATAGCCACCCTTTAATTAATTTTCACCTGACTTTTTACTTCTACTCTTTACGTTTTAAAACTGGCCTCATTATTTCAGCTTGTTTTCATTCCTTCTTGTCATTGTTCAAATTTAAAAACATGGAGTTAATTTGATTGTGATTGGATGAGAAGTATAAACATATACCATTCTGATACCCTATTGGTTTGTATGTGATCCATCCACCTGACTTTTTAAACTTATATTCAACTAGTCATCATATCTTCTGCTCCATGAAACACATGTCAATGCTTAGGAGTACACATTTATGGTTCTTTAATACATTTCCATTGGACTCAAATGCTTTCATTTTCAATGGACATTAATGCAGCTGAAACAGGTACACTACCGCATCCCACATTTTTCAATATTAACATTTTAATATAACATTATAATCATTATGACCTTTAGAAAAATGTTTTTTGGGGAGGTGGGGTGGTGCACTATAGGCCCTGTGGCAGCACCTAAGCTTTGGTCCTAATGCCCCCCCCCTCTTACATTTACTTTTATACTTTAAGTAGTTTTGAAACCAGTACTTTTACACTTTTACTGGAGTAAAAACATTGAGTTGATACTTCAACTTCTAAGTCTTTTTAAACCCTAGTATCTATACTTCTACCTGAGAAATGAATGGGAATACTTTTGACACCTCTGACTGTGATATTCTTTCAACAGCTTGTTGCAAACTCTGGGTATATTCAGCTAAAATCATATTCATATGCATAGATGTACCAAAAATGTAATTTAAGATAACTCTGTCTGGTTCAGCCTTGAATTAATTTCCCTGCAAATTAATTGAACGCGGTCCATCCTGCCCTGAGTCAGGAGCCGCTGATCTTTCTTACTGGAAACTGAAACCTCCAAGATGCATGAGTGCTCCAACACTGAGATTATTTGCTCGACTAACATAAGCTGACATTTTACTTATCACTATGCATAAAAGTCTTCAGGATCTTCCTACCTCCTCGTCTTTTTTCTGATCCTTTTAAAATGCTCAGAGCTGTCAGGATTTAGATCTCCACTCCTCTCACTCCCCTTGGTGTTGCTGGCTGTTCATCAGAGCTGCCTGGGACATCAGGCGGCTGCTGTCATGTTGCCCAGCCTGCGGCTCCAGACAGCAATATTTATCATTTGCAAAAGTGTACTCCTCTCCACTAGACTTCTCTAATCCTCTTGCCACCCACATCCTCCAAACCAGTAAATAGTGTGGACAGGATGATGTGAAGAGACTGTGATTCCTGACAAGCGGGCCCACTGTGAAGTGGTCACAGGCCTGAACAGAGGCTGCAGTCCAGCTGACTCAAAATTTAATAAGTTCTGGTAAATGAAACCACCAAGTATTTGAAGTGCTCATAAGCAGTGACCATTTTATCCTAGACACTAGCCTGTGCAGAAAAAATAAGCTCTTAAAGGAAATTTACATGGTAAATCTGACCCAGTTTGACACTGTAGAGGTGAAATTTGGCTTATAGCTTGACATATTTGGAAATGCACTTATCCATGCTCATGTTAAATGCTGCAATTAGGAAACAAAGCTACTCTTTTGCCTGTCGGGTAAATGTGCAGCTACAGCCTGCAGCCAACTTTTGCAACTTTAGTATAAAGTATGAAAACAAGGAAACGGCTAACCCGGTTCTGTCTGACGATAACGTATTTCACCCCCAAGTACCTAAAGCTCACTAACTCCTGGTTGGTGCAGCAATTTTGTGGGCCACTGTATACTGTGAAACTTTCAGGTTAATGGAAACTGCAGAAGTTTCCTTGGTATATCATAGGAGATTAATCCCTGAATAACAGTGTTTCTGCACTTCTGCTTTTTTTTGTAGAAATAACACAAACATACATAGAGCTTGGAAGATTCTACCACTGCTGGTCAGTGTCAGGTTAGCTGTGTGCAAAAATAAGCTAACTATCTTTTAAGACATCAACACACAAATAGTGGCATAAGTTTCCACATTTATGAAAACTCCAAAAAGTTACATTATATGGACAAAAGCAGAGGGACATGTTGAATTCGGGTGTTTTATTGCTAACAGAACTGGACTCCAAATCATAAACGTAACAGTGTAATTTTATATTGTAATAACAAAAAGCATAGCAATATTTATTTCACCTTTAGGTTTGTTTTTGTTTGTTTTTTTAACATCAAAAATGTAAGTGAGTAGATATTTTACTAGTTTGGTTTCACTTATGTTTCATATAAATAATGAAATACTTTAAATCTAGATTTCTGAAATATTTGTCACATTCTGACCAGAAATAATCATTTTACACCACTACTAGTAAATGGTTTCTTCAATGTGACTCAGAATGAAAAAAAAAAAAAAATCACCCTTTAAACATTGATTAGACATGTTATGATAAGTATTACTAATATTATTATTGATAATTAACAACAGACATGCTATAATTTATCATAATATTTCAAATGGACAGTGACAGAATCCTAAATGCTGTGTCCAAATAATTTTGTCCATACAGTGAATCTCACTGTATCGTAAATAGTGGCAAGATAAGACTTTATCCCACCATGGGGAAATTTCACAGGAAACCACAGTACTATTGTATTTGTTTGTTTGTTCTGTTGAAGTAATAAACAAACATAATCCTAAATATATTATTAAGATATGCCCGGAGGTGTATTTTTTCCATGGTTCATCATATCAAACTAGCTGTATGCTAATCTGTAGTATAACATTTTAGGTTTAATGTAAAGTCCAGGTTGTTACCCGAGTACAGTATATCATAAATATTATTAATCCCTTTTTGTGTTGTGCATTATTTTGTTCAAATGCAAGCAAACATCACAAAATGTTATTTGGAAAAGTTGTATTAGATTTTCCTAAAGCTAATTACTGCCCAATTTTCAGGACGTGTGCGAAGCTAAGCTAACTGGCTGCTTCACATTAATCTACAACTGTTTATGCAGTATTACAAGATATAGCAATTACTGAAAAGAATATGTCCCTTGTACCTTGAAATGTATATATAAAATAGTATTTTAATCAAAAAAAAATTGTATATAAGGTTATGGTCTACATTTAGTGAAAGACTCCTATATGTCAAAGACAGAAACCATTCCAGTGTTAAGCATCAAGCTACAGTATCTCTTTCATACATTTATTTCACACTCCCTGCCCTCCAACTGTATTTTGCTGAGACTTCCTTAAGCTTTCTGAAACAAGGTGTGGTTGTGGGGAGAACAGATTGTGGGGTTGAGGGGAATGTGTCATGAAGTCAGGATTGGAAACAACAGTGACTAACTTCAATGTCAGCACTAGCTTGCATTATCACAAAAGCCACTACCGGTAAATTAGTTCAAGATAAAGTCCACAGTCTGTCCATGTCCATATTTTGCTGTTTCAATAATGTAGAAGTACTAGACTCTTTGAAATGAAAACAAAAAAACAAAACAACCATGGAAGCTCTGTGAAAGTGCTCCGAGTCAATTATTGATGCCAAGAAGTGATTTCAAGGGCCAAACACCTGCTTCCGCTGATGTGGACCCGTACCAGATTCCACATTATGGACGGATCATTGGAGAGTGTCTTTTGGAGCCATTTGAAGCAAACAGGTGGGTATTTAACATGTGTATTTATAGTCAAACTGAAAATCATAATTCCTGCAAAAATAAGAAAGCAGACATGTTAAAGTTAGTTCAACCTTTTTTTATTAACTGTTTAGAATACACCATGGTAAAGCATTTTAAAGTTGAAGACTCTTTGGGCATCCAGTGCCGGTTCAACAGCACACTTTTTGTTCACTGATGCTGCCGCCTTCTCCAGCCCTCTGATCTGACCCCCACCACTAGTATAAACTACTCTCCATCTACCTATTAAAAGGACAGGTATGAAGAGAAACCCTTTAAAGTACTATGTCCTGAAAAGTTAAGCGAGTCGATGCAGAGGGTGGAGAATCTAAGCAGCCTTTTGCTCCCGCTGCGACAAACAGGAAGTCAAATAAATACAAAACAGTCTCACTTTCTTTTTCCTCCCCACAAAGCAGCGGGGCACGTAGCATTCCTGTGTTTACAACATTCACACTCAACATGTGACTGGTGCCTGGCTTTGCATGTGTGTTTAAAATGTGATCCTACATATACTGAAATTGTATTAAGATACGATCAGATTGCACTTAAGAGCAAAGATTGAATTCTGTACAAACTTGTCCAATATTAAAAAATACATTAAATTACACTTTGCAAATAAATATTGGTCCATTTTTCTTTAGTATGCCAAGTACACGTACATCTTCCTGAGACACTTCCAGAAACAGACATATTTATATACCATAGATTCCTGTTTTATTTATCCATGAGTATACACTATTCAGTCTTCCTTTTACTCCTCCTTTGAGTTTTCTCTCTCTTGAGGCAAAATAACTTGTTCATGCTACACTTGCTTCAACCACCTACTTATGGGATCATCCCTTATCATATGACTTGCTCTGTCATCCGTGCCTAGACATACATAGTAAACAGATTCCTCTTCAAGACATGAGACCATGGTTGAGATTGCAAACATACTACTAAACAATGTCACAGTCAGATACACAACAAACAGCACTAACTGCAGTTGCTTCCGTAGTTACTGTCACTGACCCTGAATCTGTGCCATGAGGTGACTACCTGTGTGAGTAATGTAGTGACGGTTGTGCTTCGTTGAGATGATAAAACCCCAAAAATAATCGCACACACAAACGTTTTTAACTCGCATGCTGACAGAAATTTAGAGAATAACAGTCATATAGCCAAAGGTTTGTAAAAAATACACACATTTATGGAAGCTTTTTTTTTTGTGATGTTTCACAGTATCATCGTTGATTCCCTTCCCGACTCGCACACACGCACATACACACGTATACAAAATGAGTACCTTAGCATTGGAAAGGACAATCACAAACATCCTCTGCCTTCATCGTTTACATCAGTCTATTATTGCTTTCATATACCGATATTGTTATACAAGATCAAGTGAGGGGAAAAAGGGAGTGGATGTTTCTGGTGGGGAAGCAGTCCTGACTTGCAGCCCAGATAGAAGTCAGTGTTGTGTCATTTCTAAAACGAATCCGAGTCTTCACATGAGATCAAAAGGTTCTACTGGATTATCCTTAAATGTTATGTAAGGCAGCGGCCTCTCTTCCGCAAACATACATATAGAAGGTTCTGCTTCCCTGTTTTCGTTCGTGTCCGTACACTGTCCTTTGTGCTAGTCTATACATTAGAGACAGCGTTGCTAGTGTCCCGTGCCTGTCGGATACCGTATAGCCACTTTATGACGCGAGCGTTCCTCTCGATAACGGAGATGCCATAAGGGACCCGTTCATTAGCTCTAGCTGGTCCGTCTTCATCGTCTTCATCTCCGCCATCGTCCCGTACACGATCAGCCTCGTCTCCACACTCTGAGCTGGGCGTGCTGACGCTGCGGAGCTTTGAAACCGATACTATGTCCGAGTTGGCCCTTGTGAAACGCTCCACTCCGCCCATGCCTTCCACCTCCTCCGGGTCCAGCCCGCAGTAGTTGAAAAAGCGCTCCAGGTCTGCCGTGGCGCGGGAGTAGCGGTCGCTCAAGTCCGACTTGGAGCGGTGCAGGGAAGGGTGTTTACGGGTGGAACCCTTGGAGCTGGCGTTTGATAGGCGGGTGAAAGCAGGGGAAGCTGGGGGTATCATGCCTGCTCGCACCAACATTGGACTCTGTGGTGGGTATGCAGGGGGAGAGGGCAGAGGCTGTGAGGGGGATTTGTGCTGAGAGTGAGGTTGGGGTTGGTTCTGGGTGGCTGGGGGAGGCGGCGGTGGGACCTGGGGGTGTGCTACCTGACCCTGTGCAGTCTGTCGTGACCTGAGCTGAGGCTGCAGCTGGGGCCTCTGTGGTTTCCTCACGTCAGCCTGAGGCCGAACGTCCACTCTGCGTACTGTCACTGAGTTAGGGGAGCTGTAGGGTGCTGGGACCCCAATGCGGGGTGCACGTGCAGGAATAGGGGGTGGGCGACGGCTCAGTTCTGCCGTTGGTGTCCTAAGGTTGGTGTTGAGAGGAGATGAAGTACATGAGGAGGTGGAGGAGGAGTTGGTGGTCCCGTGGTTCAAAGGTTTGAGGTTGTTGAGGATTCTGTTGTTCCTCTCCTGTTCTACCGACAGGCTGCTGCCGATGCTCTTAGCTCCAGACGAGGGAGAGGATGATGAGGGGGAGGTGGAGGAAGAGGACTGGGAAGAGGGCAATGGTCCATCACATACATCATTAATGAGATTATTCAGAATATCCAAGTTAAGAGCAGGTCCTCTTCTCCCTGCTGGACCCTCTCTCCCTCCTGCGTTCTCCACATCGGCTGGGCAGCGGGGAACTTTGCGGGCTGGAGGAGCGCTGATCTGGCACTGAAGCATCATCCCTGGAGGAACCAGGGGCTTGCGGATGATCGGCGGTTTGACAGGAGCCTGCCGGTTGAGCGCTACCTGCTGGCTCTTAACGTACTTGGCCTTGTCAGCCTCCAAGCGTTCCACAGCGCTCAGTTTACGGGCCCCAGGCTCTGCCTGACGGCGGAAGTAACCTGGACCTTTGTTGAGTATCCTGAAGGGCATGGCAGAGGTGAAGGGAACCCCGGCCAGGCGGCCGTCTGTTGGCCGCAGGGTTTCCACCGGCATAGTGGAGAGGCTGACAAAGAAAGGAGAAGATCAGTCAGAATTTTCATTTTCAAATTAAAGAACCAAGCTACAGAAAATGTTTGTTGATGCTTTCTTTAAGAAATAAAAACAGGAGGTTGATAACTTATTGTGTTCATTATATTACGGAAAGTGATTTATAGATGTAACCCAACAACTAAAACACTTTGGACAGGAGGTGTTAGAGACTAGAGACAGAAACAGTGACAGAAGGATGTGGGTGAGGACAGGACTTGACTGGTCAGCGAACATCCTTTTAAGCTCCCACATGTGCTCTCACAGCTTAAGAAAATAGCTCTTTTGTATTCTGTCTTTTCTTCCTACTCTCCTCCTCCTCCTTCCACAGCCTCACTCCCAGAGTCGCTCTAACTTCCTTACCGGTCGCTGTGCTGCTGCTCTCACTTCTCCCCTTTTCTTCCTCCTTTCTTCTCCGTTGCCCCTCTTGCTCTTTTATCCTTTTTCCCCCCGGTCCGTGCTCAGTGAAAGGCTACTTATGGAACAGGGTCAGTCGGGGTCAAATTCCACATTGGGCACACTGGCCAGACAACCTCTCTGAGGTCAGTGGTGACCCAGAAGGGGGTTAGGCTGCAGATCGGGTCACTGATCAGCCTGGAAGACTGAGCAGCGATGATATCAGGAACACAACAGCCTTTAGGGTCCCCTTGACGTTCTCTGTTGAACTCCTCCGTCAACCTTGTTTCCTCGTCCAGCTGCGATGTGAAGGGAAAAAAAAAAAAGCCGGCCAGCAAACTCAGCTGGAGTTTCCCACAGTCCTGAAGAAGGCTGGAAAAAAAAAAAAAAAAGAGAGCAAAACAGAAGTCCACGTCAGATAATAGCACAGCTTTCCTTTTCTGTTCGTCTCATTAACAAAAGCATCCACACACTGATACACACACACATTCACACACACACTCCTCTGGCAAACAGACGGGACTCTCTTCAATACTGAAGTGGAGCAGACGGGATAGGCTTTAATACCGTGTCTGGCTCCTCCCAGCCAGCCAATCACATGTTAGGCCGGCAACCTCGGGAGGGCCCAGGGGGAGGGGCTAGAGGTGGGAGCTGCCTCCACATTGGTCTGTGTCAAAAAGGATTCTGACCAATGGGACCCCTCCCCCCTCAGAGCACAACAAAAAACCGAGGCAGGATTTTCATTCAAATGAAAATTCTTTGAAAGGGAGAAAGGAGGGAGAGGAGAAAAAAAAGAAGAGGAGGGCAACGGGCAAAACAGCTGCAATTTTTACATTGACTTGCATCAAGCTCAGCGGGGTGCTATGAAAACAGTGTGAAAAACACTGAAAGCTGCACAACTGTTCCTCCTGTTGAACCCTTTGTCTTCATCACCACAAAAGAAGGGAAAGTGTGGACAAGTGACAGATCTAACAATAGAGGATTATCCTTCCTAGTCTAACTGCTTCAGTTGGGATTGTAACCATATAGCTGACACTGCTAATCAAACATATGGTCAATGAGCTAAGTATCTGGACACATTTGGGAGTTTACAGCTAAACAAACATAAACAGAATCTGAATATTTAGTTTACCCTTACGTTTTGTTCATGCTCATGTGTTTCCTCATTGTTTTACGCAGAATAAAAACAACTCTCTCCATCCCCCAACACCCTTCCACTCAACTGCTGCTCATCTCTCCCCTCCTCTTTATCGTTTACAACATACACTCTGGGGTTACATCACGCCCAGCCCTTCTCCCCACCCCTACCTCCAACATATCTATCCACACATTTTTAATTAGTCTTTTTATAGCTGCTTTCCTTCCTGTCTCCCTCAACATGTGACCCTCTTTTCCCCCCACATCTCTCTCTTTTTCTCTTTCATCACTAAACAACAGACGGGCAGCAGAGAGAGTAAAAGCAGCCATGACAGCTCAGACTTGGACACACAGACAAACACACTTGCTCTCAGGTAAAAAAAAAAAAAAAAACTACACTGCTTTCATCTCATCCGTGTGTCACAGCAAAGGTGGGTTTAGCCAAAATAGTTCGGCTTCAATTAAACAGATTTGCGTCACGGCTGTAATAATACACAACTAGAACGCCACCAAAAGCCTTCAAGTAAACCTTAAAGGAATACATTAATTGGAGACAGCAGTTTACGCCAAAAATATCTCGCATCTTAGGCAAAAGAGAGCAGAGGTTGTTCTTTTAGTATCAGGATGACAGAAACCTACTGGCAAACAGGAGATAGTGACGTCATTATGTGGGGACTTTTGGACCATCAAAAGGGTTTAATCATTTTACAGACGGCAAGAAACACCTGCCCCTGAATTCCTCTGCTTTTAATAGTTCACACACAGATTAATCTGTATGTGTCTGTCAACACAACACTGCTCTGAGGCTCCACCTGCTAGAAAAATGTCTGTAGGACTGTACAGTAAACACAAAAGGTCACAACCAGAGCAAAGCACAGACTCTGCCCACACAGTATCCACTACTTTGCAACTCACTTCAGAAAGGGCTGTACAAGACTGTTCAGACGACTAAAAAATATGAAGATGATTTTGTTTCCACGTATTCTTAACATATATTAGCTTTTTCGTGCAGACACTACTTTGATTTATTTTTCCGTTTCAGCTTGATTGGTTTATTTTGAGCTTGTGCACTCCATATGATACTGCTTCAATCCACATATCACAACCACGTATTGCGTACAGTTCATTAAGTGTACACAAAATACATAAAACAATTTGCTGTAAACATTCATTAGTACACCAAGCTACATAATCATACAAAACACAAATGTACCTATTAAAGAAATACCACTAAACACTATAGATTGTAGACACCAAGACAAAATAATAAACATATCATTATGTGTACGCAGTACACATACATATATACAATAATTCACTTTAATATACACCCCTAGTAACCCAAAAGGGAGTGAGAAGAAGTAAAACTTATTTACTCCCACCCTTAGTTTCACTACTTAAACTTGTATGGTTGCAATTTTATCATAGAAATTAGTTGTAAACACCCATTAGTACCCCAAAACTATCTTTAACACAACATACCAAACACAAATGTACTCAATAAAGAAAAAACTATACTAACAAAACACAACAAATTGTAGGCAGCAAAATAAATTATGTAAAAAAAAGTGTATATAATAATGTCAATGAATTAAAAAAAAAAAAAATAAGTGAAAAGCAAAGAACAAACACACACACAAGAAGAGAAAAAAATAAGAAAGAAACACCACATGACTTAAAATCAGCAGCCAAAGTACAACAGCTATGTGATGTTGTACTGTATGTGTGTCCATTCATAGAATTCATCTCAAAGAAAAGACTTTACCAGAAACAGTGAAGACCGATCTCTGGTCACAGAAAACCTCAGTCACCTCAGGTTTAGTATGCTGTAGCCTTCTCATTACCCTCACATAGGCCTCTCCTGAAAAACCCTCCCTTTAGTCCAGATTTAGAGCCTTTTCATGTCTGCAAAAAGACCCGTTTCTCAAAAAACACGACCAACCTTTGGCTGGTCTTTGTCTATGGATACAAATACAAGGCCCCAGTTTGAATGTCAAAAAAAGTGTATGAATACATTCAAGAAAAGAGTGTTTTATGGGGCATCCTAATGCATGATGAAACAGTATACTCAATGAGGAAGCTGTAGAGGTAACTACAAATATATATATACAGACCCACTATCCCAGACCTGTACATATGCCAACACAGACACTCCCACTTAAACCCACTTTGGCTCCTTTGTTTGCTCTTTTGCTGACTTTGTTTAAACATAAATACTCCTGGAGACTCACTAACCTGCTTTAAATATTTCCAATCATTGCTGTATACAGATCCAAACACCCAAAACAACACCCTGAAGCTGCAAAATCAACACATGAAAAGAATAAAATGAGGTCAGAATGGGAAGGCATTTAAATGCAAAACCAGTTACCCTTTTAAAGACCAGTAGTCTTCATGTAAATATCCTCATCTTGGTTCGTCGCCCACCTTAAAACAACAGCTATTGTCATTTGTCGCCCGTGGTCCAACAGGCAAAAGGCATCTGCACGACGTGTGCAGGTTTGTTTATAGCCCGCCTACTACATAACAAATGAATCAATTCAGCCAAACCACAGGTCATCTGTATGTGCAAGTGAGTAACAACGTCGTAGGGAAATAAAACATCCCTGAGGTTCTTTCTCTGTTAAAGCGTCGGCTGTTCTTTCCGTGCATCAGCTGAGGAGGCCAAAAGCTACAAGATCTCTACAACCGCTGACCACGGAAACAAACCATCACATTTCTATTCCATGATGGAAACTTGTACAGTTTGGTTATCATGAAACTTCAATATCCACTGTGTTGTTGTAAATCTGAAAACTTTTAATATATTTCTCCATGTCCAACCACCACATGACTCATGTCTGCCTCGTGTGCAACATTACATGTCTCAAAGTCTGTGAGGGAAAACTTCAGTACTTTTATACCACCGACTGAACCTATTAGATAATATCAAGTACTAAAAAAATGCATTTTATTGCTTGGCATGTTTTAATGCCACATGTCAAAACCTAAGTGGTGACTCTCAATGGTTGTGCATTCATTTACATTCATGGAAAAAATTATTATTCCACCTGATGTTTTCTTCAATTTCTCATTCATTTTAATGCCTGGTACAATTAAAGGTACATTTATTTGGACAAATATAATGATAACATCAAAAATAACTTTAATAGAGTTTAATATAAGAGCTGATATCTATCCATTTACGGTTTTCTTGATAAAAACCAAAATCACATAAGTTCTTATAGCTATGGCATTGTACTGACAAAAACAGTGCTTTTAGGCATTCCATGTTTTCTGTCTGTTTTAGTCACATAATACACACAGGAGTTAGTACTTGATTGCATAATCATTGTTTTTGATGACTTTTGATGGTCTAATAATTTTTTTCCTGCAACTGTATTAACTATTTCATGACAACTAATCAAGACAATTTAGTGAATTAGTTGTGATGTAATTAATGGCATGTGCCCTTGACCCAAACCAAAGTAATGTCAATGAAAAGGTGATTAAACAAGGAGTGGTTGAAATTCTATCTACACAACTTTTGTTTTGACAAAATACCTCTGCCCACACTGTAACTAAAAAATGAGTACTACACTTAAAACTACGGACACAATACATAGCAGCATATGCAGAGGCTTTCATCTGCCATGAAGGTGAGCAACAATAAATTATTAACTTAGTGTGGTCTTTGCATTATGTGGGCTTTCCCCAAAGGTACCCATGCTGACCTTAATCTACTGCAGGTCCTACATGGATTTAAACATATGGATTTGATGTTTCAGGGACAAGTTTGTGTCTATTGACATGGATACTGGGACTGTATGACATTGGCAAAACTTGCAAGATAGGTGTACAGCAGGGGTCTCAAACTCATTTCTTCCAGGGGCCGCATTCAGCCCAATTGGATCTCAAGTGGGCCGGACCAGTAAAG
>JAPTGZ010000026.1:27264849-27284241 GCA_029814645.1 Fowleria isostigma | reverse complement strand
TCTTGCGATAATAAATCTCTTCATACTGGAAACCTTCCCGTCATGTGTGTGTTATTGTCAAGCTCTCCTATACAGGCTTCCTACTCCTTTTGGGACATTGAGCGTTGTGGAAGAGTTACAGTGAAATTGTTCTACATTTGAGTGATATTTGTTTTCTTTTTTGGTTATTTCCATATTTTCCATATATTGGAGTGTCCTTTTCAATTTGGAATTTCTATTGCCTATTTGTTTAATGTGAAGTCTATCTATATGCATATGGCTATGAAATGAAAGGAGTTTATTTTGATATGTATAATATTTTGCGTTTCGTGCAGGATTGTTTAGAAACTTATTTTGACATGTGTAAGATTTGTTAAGTTACTTTGAGGAACTGACATGGGACTTTGTGGTCAGTAGAAAAAGAGGAGGTAAGGGGCAGAAATATACAAGTTGTACTTCATCCCACTCCTTTTCACATTTTTCCCCCTTTTATTTTTTCCCCTATCGCTTTATTTTTTTAGTATTCAAAATAAAATACATTTAAAAAAAAAAACTTCAATGTTATCCACAGATACAGGATTATATCCATACTGAAAATAAAATGTGTTGTACGTTTTGACCCCTGCCCACAAGTTTCTTTTAACTGTGACATTTCCACGTGCTGATCCACAGACAGCATGTGTTGACATAAGGATAGCATTGAAGTAACTGCAATGTGACACAGCAGCAGGATCTATAACACCGGGAGATGTCAAAAGCTATGTGTTGGAGTGGCCTAGTTAGTAGGTCAGTGGGCCCAGTGTGGATGGGGGGCTGGGTAAATAATGTTAAACAGAAGCATGCCGCTAAATAACAACCTCAAAACAGCCAGAGGCATTGACAAACAGGCTAAGGGCAAAGTGCCTCACGTGCAGCGAGGACGCATGGCCTTGTGAGAACGCAAAAAAAGGAGGAATGATGAAAGGAAGGTTGGCATCCAGACTTGTGTCGTTTGTCTCCAAAGGGTGGGGCAGAAGGACAAGGAAGATCCTCCAAAAATACACGAGCAAGCACACCCAGATAGTTTCACACACACATGCAACAAGTCTGCTCAGCTCACACAGAGCGAGTGTACGAGGACTAAGTAATCTGCGGCCACTGTGTAACAAAGCTCTCAGGTTCTCATCACCGAGCAGAAATCATATTTGAGTATCACCGGTGATTCAGTCTTAAGGCCGTCTGGTTCCCAGCCTTAGATCCAGTTGAGAGACATGACTCATTTGGGAATGCCAGGAGCTAGATATAAATAGCGGCAAATAATAACACAGGTTGTGCTCTTTCACCTGACAGGAACAAGTAAACCATACATGCTTTTAACACTTTAACTGCTTGTTCGACCATATGCTTTAGCACATTTTGAGTCACTATATTCCAATAAGTGGAGTATCTAACATCTGAACCTAATGGAGCCAAGAAAGATGAAAAATACTAAAGACATTTGGACTGTTTTTGTTGAAAATAGAAACAGAATAGAGTAGAAAGGTTTAAGATGTAAAACTATATTTAAAAGGTGTGGAAATAAAGATTTTATGAAGTTACATTTTTAGATGTCATCGATAGTAAACTGTGTTGGAAACTCTATTATCGAATATATTAAAAAGCGTCTAAATCTATAGGCATACTGTATAAAACAAGAGACTTTTTGAACAAAAATAGCCTATATATGATCTATTGTTCTAAGGTTATGCCATACTTAACATACTGTGCAGAAATATAGGAAAATAGAGGAAAAAAACACTATAAAAACTATTAAAGAACTATTAGCAAAATTACAAAAAAAAGCTATTAGAATAATTAATAAAGTAGGATATTTTGAAGCAACTAATTATTTATCCAACTTAAAACCTTAAAATTGAAGGATATTGCATATATTAAAATATTAGATTTATAAAGAAAAAAAATAATATTGTTCCAAATAACATTCAAGATTTCTTTAAATTAGGAAAGAATAATTATAATTTAAGAGATCTTTATATTTTTGAAACAGTGGGTCATGTAAAAAGGATAGGCACTAAATAAGTTTTTGCTTCTAGCCTATTCCTTTTTTTGTTTTTGTGTTTGTGATTTGTACTAAGTGAAATAACTGATGCGCAAACCAAAACAAACCATTCATTTATTCAAAAAACAAAGCAAAAAAAGATATACAAATACTTTTTTGGCATATCATAGTATAAGAGGCCTTCCTGAACATAATTATATTATTTAATACCACTAAAAAAACAACTTAAATTAGATATGTAATAATTGTTTAAAAACATTTTCAACCAAAGGGTTAATTTGTCATTTTATGGTAAGAGTAGAAAAATTAAACCAATATGAAATAATGGATTATTTGTTAAAAAAAAAAAAAAATCAAAAAGGCAGTTCATCTATTGCTGCAAATACTAAACATTTATGGTAGTAAATCATGAATATGTTGAAGAATTAACTTGGTAAGTAATTTTTGGCACTTTCTGAGCTGATATTAGTAAATATTTATAGTTTAATCATTTCTTGGTGGGGTAGTTAAAGGGTTAAGTTTGGTCGGCATACAATAAATTGTTTTCAAAGCCGGCCTTCTAAAACAGAGTGACATGATGCAGGCTATTTAAGAACATGTTTGTTGTCTTGTGTGGAGGTCAAGTCAGCTGGCAACCATGTTCAAAACAACTTCAAAAGGCTCTAACATTGAGCAGAAACACATGCTCCTCTTTACTTCTGCTCATACCTTCACTTCATCTCACAAGATCAGCTGGTTGCATGTGAGTCCAGAGCAAATGACCTCCAGAGTTCAGCGAAAACAGAGATACAGCGAACCAAGACAAGAAGTCACAGTGACCTCATTCCCCAGGGCGGAGACTCTCCCAGAAGACTAAGGGAACTCCAGCCATGTGACTCCTACTGTCTGGGAAATATGGGGCAACAACGTCTTAACCTGACTGTGAAGCTGACAATAATGTCAACCACATGCCAGGTTTTTGGGGCCGAAGGCTAAGATTAAGTTTAATAATGCTGAGTGTGCAGTAATCTCTGATCACTGCACAGTAATGAACAACATTCACTGAGGAGATTTCTACATTTTGGACCACTGCGTTTATGTTTAATTCTGAATACACCCCCCCCCAAAAAAAAGACATTATAAAACACAATGTCAACAAAGGGTGGTCTAAGCGGGGATGGCTGGTGGCATGCTAGTCCACATGCACAGTAAGAAACTTTTTGAATCACACGCCAATAAACAGCTTTTGATTAAAAAGAATGGGCAGTATTTTGGCCTCTGGAACGTAATTCTAATAATACCTACGTATATGCATTTTTTATTTAAATGTGCAGATATCTTGCTGTATATGAAGTCAATGGTATTAATAATCCACAGGGCATCTACTGTATGTAGTAGATGCCCTGTAGGACAGCAGTGCTTGAGATAGAATTGTGTAATTTCAGACTGTATCACTGTGGTTGTGTATGTGGGTGGTTGCATGTCCTGTCCTGGCCAAGTGGAGCAGATTACTTGGCCTGGGATGAAAAAACGATGGTACCACAAGATGACCTCATCATCGCAGGGCAGAGCAGATAACCCCCCCCACACACACACACACACATAATCACAAAGCTATGTTAGTGTGCCAAGATAAAGACCAAGCACAGGTACCGCTGCAGAGCTGACATCACTCAGACCCAGTTGGAAAGACAGGAAAAGGAGACAGGAAGGGAGTCACAGAGGGTCAAGAAGCACAACTTGGCACACTCAGCAAAACAACGCAACACTGACAACAGTCCGACAGCGCGTATGAGAAAACAAGCTGTGCAGTCAAGCCCAGCGACATGATGAATAGTACTCATTTCTGCAGCAGTGTGAGGTTTTACTGCAGCACCTACTATGAAAACACGTCAGCCAAACTCTCCTCGTGTTCACTTGGAAACAAAGTAAAGCCCCTCTTAAACAACTCATTGTATTCTCAATTCTTTAAATACACAAAACTAACAATTCACAATCAACAAAGGAAAACAAAAGCACATGTTTTTCTGCAACACTGATGTGGTCTATAATATTACAGGCCAAAGCTAGTGTAATATAATCTTATGTAGACGCACTATTATTTACTGGCTATTCATTGTAATGGATGGTATGTAGGTTTGGTTGGAAAAAAATATGATATTTTCCAGCAAATGAGAGATGTACTGTCATGCAGACATTGTGGATGAGCTGAGAGAAAACACAGAACATCAGCAACATTAGCCACAGTGGTTAGTTACTCTTTAATGCATGCCATCACAGCAGACTGATGTAACAGGCTGGATTAAATGTTCCGTTGTGTCTGTCTGTGTGGCAGATATGTTAGTCGCCATCTGTAATATCGCCACCGCTGACATGTAGCCTGCTAAAGTCTGTTTTTCCCAGGCTCGCTGAATTCAAAATGCTACATCTCAAAATACTGAAAAGTAAACAAATGGGGAAAAAAAAAAAAGATACTCAGAGGCTCTACTATGAGGCACCAAACCACGTGAACCAAACCTCAGACGTGGTGAGCGACTGGAAAAAGGCTTCAAAATCAGCCCGATACACAGGCATAGGTCTTTAAATGGTATGTACACTACAAGACCTAGTGTGTACCACAGGACTATAAATCAGATTTTTTGTTTTTGAAGCCTAGGTTATGTATTTAAGAAACATTAAATTATTTTTGTTGAGTCAAACAGAAATGTTCCAAAATGTAGGCTATAAGGTTAAATTAATAAAAAAAAAAAAAAAAAAAAAAAGACTTAAAGCTGCAGGAGCTGAAATAAATGGGAAAAGGCCAGCAGTTAAAATGACATATCCTCCTACAACAGCTCTCTGTTCTCTAGTCCTAAACACAAAATATAAATATAGAAGACCTAATGCCATTTTACATCACTGTGGAAAAGAAAAGCCTCTTTTCTAAGCTTCTGCGCCCAACCACAAAGTAGCAGTAGAGTCACATATGAGGAAATCTCATATACAGCTGTCGGTCACTACCTGTCTGTGATATTACACAGATGTGATGTAAAGAACAGGGGCTGTAAACCTGAAATATATATGTAATATAGAGATTTTTTTTGTTAATGTTTGACTGACACATAGTCTGCAGATGATATTTAAACTGAGGAAATGTGATGTCACCCACTTGTCTCTGAATTGCCATTTTCAGGCCAGTAGTCTGTAATGTTGGCTTATTGGAGCCAAGTGACTATGGGAGTTTAAGGGGTCAGAGATGAGCTAATGCCAAACACCAAGTTACTGACTGTACATATAACTGTAAATATCAAGCACCATATAACTCATTTGACAGTCTTGTTAGTGTAACCTGTCAACCACAAGTACAGTAAAGCTGGCTATGAGGGGAAATGTATTAACTAAACTGAACCTCAGTGATTCTCAATCAAATCCCAACATGGGAGACCTCAAAAATTGTATTTGACCTGAGATTTTATGACTGAAGGAAAAAAATCTGAAGATAAACCATATGACTCATGAAACAGATAAGACTGAAAACATATAGACTTAGTGTCTTTAGAGAGAAGTTAAATTTAAGTCTATGGGACACAGGGCTGTTTGGAGGCACCCCCAGTGGCCATCAGCGGTATTACAACTTTAAAATAATTTCACATTTGCTTCATTTTGAAGATGAGTGCATACAGATATGCGCATTAGCTTGATTCCTCCTAATTTGTACACTTTACTGCAGAAAACAAGCAGCTGCTTTGCCTTGTGTTCTTGCACTACACTTGTTTTATCTGCTCCTCAGATAAGGACTGAATTTGGAAAAAGAAGTTATTCCACTGGAGCCTTCCATTCTAAGCTGAGGGAGACAGCATGAGACCATTGGACAGTGCCTGTAAATATTAAATGAATGTTGGTTGTTGTGTTATGGCTCCAGCGCTTCTTGTTGAAGACACCATTCACTAATAAAATTTTGTTTTAATCTATACTGTTACTTCCTCATAACTGGTCTTATGACGTCTGCTGCTGACCTCTTGGCCGGTCCGTGAAAAAAAAGACCCTGATCTCAATGGGTTTCATCTGGTTAAATTAAGGTACAATAAAAATGAATTTAAAAAGTTGTTGTCTCTTGGAATGACAGTAATTAATGATAATTGTGTCTTCTCTTTTCCATAGTACTATGAAATAGTGTCACTTTCATCTGTATCTATATATTTAGTCTTTTAATTAAAATCAAAAGGAAAAATGTCCACAAGTAAACCGTGTATTCTCAAACTCGGGTATTTTTTTAGAGAAATTTTAACTGTTGTAGTTTTAACAAGTTTGAGCAGTGGAAGTAACTGTTTATCAGTAAGAGTCCATTACAGTTAACAGATTGTAAATTATTATTAAATTAATAAAATAATATTATAATAAATATCTCAGGAATGTTATAGGAGTCAGTGTTTGATTGTCATGTGCCCTTTTAGACAACATTGCTAAAAAAAAAAAAAAAAAACAAGAATTATGGGGGTATTAATACTTTGAGTGCTAATTCAAATAAAACCTTTATTCCACTGTAGAGCTCAACCATATTTTAAAGAGACTTTCACTGGTAGAGCTGCAATTCTGATGATTCAGGCAAATTCAAGTCTCTGAATCAGACAAAGGGCTGTTTTATCAGTGAGGTAAGGTCAGCCAACAACTTCCAAATCTATGACATGGACAAGAGCCCAGCTCCCGTGTCGATGTCACTGATGTAAACGTACACCCCTTACACAGGACACACAGTGGTGGGTCTGTCTTCAGTTAAAGCCCCATAAGCTCCTTTCCAGACTTCACTAACCCCTGCTCTTCCTTCCTATTGATGTTTCCTTCTTTCAGTGTAGGAGAGCAAGTCTCTGCAGATTCGTCAAAAAGAGAAATGTGAATAACAGCAGGCAGTTCTGTAACACTGGTACATGCACTCTGTCACAAACTGTTATTAATGTTTCAAATGTGGACAAGTGGTATGTTTTTTCCATTAGGCTTCTGTTTTTACATTATCTCAGAGCTGCTTTTCTTGTTGTTCTCTACATTAACATGCTCATCGAGGGCCCATAATGGCTCCATGTAGTCAAGTAGCCTGACTTTTCTAGGCTGCAGAATGCACTCTGCTGGCCTGGGAGTGATTAAAAATGGAAATTACAAGGTGGCATGTTTGTTGCTGTTGCCTGAGGTGAACAGCTTTTGCAAGCACATCACACTCTTTGGAGAATGTACGTAAAGTATTGTACCAATGTTCTCAGGCTTTTCTCACATGCCGCATCAATGTCCTACAACGCCTCATAACTCAGGAAAACATGCAACATGACATGACATAATAAAAATCCAGACATAAGGCCTTTCTGCAGAGGAAGTACATTTTAATGTATGATTAATTAATAATAGAAAAAAATGTAAAACCCTCAAAGATCCTGATCTTATGCTGACCCTAATTCAAAGAGAAAAAAAATCAAAGAGAAGGGAACCAAGCCAACACAGGATGTGACAGACTTCCTCCTGTGATGGAGAAAAGGAACAGCATTTCTCATGGTGAAAACCGGGGTGTAAATAAATCAGTAGTCAAAACAGTGTAAAGCCCTGTGTAACCTTTAAACCATGTTCAGCTCAAGTAAGAGTTCACGGAAAGTTAGTCAGGAAAATTACCTCCACACTTCTTGTCTGTCAGGTAAGAAAAGGCTTTCACTTCAGCAATGAGATCGAGTCCACAGCAGATTAGACCTAAAGAACAATACAGTAACAAGTTACTCATACCTTTGTAAGTCTGTGTATATTGAAACATCAAAAGTTCAGTTTGTCTAAAGTAAATGGCATAAAGACACATTAATCCTTTCATGTTTACTGGTCACTCCAGTGGACAGCTATTCTACAGCTGTTCTCTTGTACAGTCGCAGAAAAATTAGACCACCAAAAGTCATCCAAAACAATGGTTATGCAATCAAGTACTAACTCCTGTGCGTATCCTTTCCAGACAGAAAAGAAAACATGGAATGTCTAAAAGATTGTTTTTGTCAGTACAATGCCATATTTATTGTTGTAAGAACTTATTGGATTTTGGTTTTTATCAAGAAAACCATAAAAAATGGATAGATGCTCTTAAATTAAACCCTTATGATCTATTTTTGTTTTTATCATTATATTTGTCAAAACAAATGTACCTTTAGTTGTATCAGGCATTACTATGAACAAGAAATTGAATTAGATTAGAGAAATTAGTTATAAACATGCATTAGTACACCAAAACTCTTTAGCACAACATACAGAATACAAATGTACCCAAAACAGAGAAAAATACTATAAAACACAACAGATTATAGGCATTAAGTAAATAATATAAATGTATGTAGTAAATAATGACAATGAATAAAGTGAAACATAAGAAAAAAACAACAAACAAGACAGAACACATACATAAGAAGAAAAACACCACATGACCTTCAGAGTCCTTTGTTTCTATATTGTTTCAAGACCATTTCTTTAAATTCTGATTTAAACTACTGTATATTTGATGGGATCAATAAAGTCTTATCTTATAATGCTCTCTATTTAACAAAATTAAGTATCTTAATATTTCATGGTTCATATTGCTGATAATTCAGAGACATCAAACATCTTGTATGTACAGAAAACCGTATCTAATCCAATATTATCACTGTCGAGTCAAACCCTTTGTGAATAACTCTTACAGTTGTCTCATTTCGTTATCTGTGAGAATCCAAACATAATATTAGATAAAGCCAGTGTCAACAAACACATGCTTCATTCACGTTAGCAGTAAAACCAGCACAAATGTGAGTCATTTTGAGGAGAAAACAAACCTAAACCTCTACTCACCGTTTGTATTGTTCAAACACAGAACATGTGATGGTGTGGAATCAACTTTAACCCGAGGAAAACGCCACTAAACCGAGATACTTTCACCTAAAAGTTTCAATGTTGGCGCGGATGATCCCATAACTCAAGCACCGGTAACCCAACGGAAAATGATTTATTGTTAATATTCGTCAAAAGCTTACCTGGCTTGTAATTTACCAAAATACACATCTCTTTTAATCACCAAACATTACGTAAAGGTGAATAATTCGACAACATTTTTATATGTAACGTTACGTGTAATGGTTTAACTTAGCCCCTCCCCCGCACTGACCCCGTTTTGGTACAGTCGGGGTGCTTCTTATTGGTCAGCGCGGCCCGTTCACAATTTTGGACGATGCTGCGTTCCTGGTTCCTAGGTAACCAATTCTCGCGAGATTGCAGGCGTGAAACCAAATACAAGACAGTGAAAAGAGTTCGAGCTCGCACCATGGCCTGAACGTTGAGCTGTCCTTTGTTCGACTCCCCCTCCTTTCCTTGTGTGTTAACGAAACTATTATCAGTCCAACAGAGCTCAGTGTCCTGATGGGGCAGACTATTGTATGCGTTTTACATAAAAGAATACCTTTGTTTTCTGTGGAATAGAATGGATGAATGTGGGTGAACTGTGAGTGTGTGAAGCAGTTTCAACTCAGGGGTGGCCTGAAACTTATAGTAATTAATAAATAATAATAATAATAATAAACTACCAATAAAAATATTTTAACGATTCAATATGTCTTTCATTTCAATTAATTCCTAAAGACCCAGCACTACTTTTGTGTCAATTCCCAAATGAAATTTTCTCTATATTTAACCTTATTTAACCCACAGAGACCCAAAAATCCACCATCTACCAAAATATTCAAATGATATAAACTGTTTATTACCTGCTGATCCACTAATCCATGTAAATAATTGGTGTAAAATACAGCCATTCATATTTTTCATGGTCATTAGATATGACCTATTTGGACATTCAGAGGCTTCGTAGTTACCATAGAAACACTGTCATCTTCTGCAACACTAAATCACCAGTAAAACCTATGGAGTTGGATCAACGACAGTGGATGGACACACTGGGATTTTGCTGAAAAACTCACTTTTTCTTCAGTTTTTTCTGTTTTTAATGTAATAATCCTCAACTTTACTCCAAACATTTATGCATATCTACGTGATTCATAAATTAAATGTTGGAAAATATCTAATTTCACTGGAAAAACAAAAAAAACAAGATAATATTAGATAAATGATGTTAAACCACTTGAGGATGGTTAAATATAGAGAAAAATGTATTTGAAAGTGCCACAAATGTCACAGTGCATCCCTATGGATTAAAACACTACACACTTTTCCTAATAAAATTTAAGTTCAAATGAAATACAGGATATAATATCTGAGAGGGCATATCTTGATTGTTCAGTATTAAGTTGCAGCCTTGTAAATACATGCTCCGCTGTATACATATCCTGACCGAGGAAAATACAATTCTCACTTTGTGCAGCAATTACAACTTGGATTTTCTGCCTTTTGTCCAAAATAATATACATTATATAGCGTAAATGTCACCTAAAATTATCATGTATTTGCAACATAGTATAGCAAACTATTACATGATCAAAAACAAATAAATTTTAGCAAAAAATGTCTCATTTTGAATATCTGAGGTCACCAGAAATTTGTGATGTTAAAATGGGGTCACAAGCCAAAAAAAAGGTTGGGAACCGCTAGCTTTCCAATCATTTAAAACTAGAGGTGTTACAAGTATTCCCATTTATTCCTCAGGTAGAATGGATACTAAGGTTTAAAAAGACTTCTGTATAAGTTGACGTTTACTCGAGTAAAAGTGTAAAAAATACTGGTTTCAAAACAAGTTGAAGTATAAAAGTAAATGTAAGGGGAAAAAAATGCCATTAGGACAAAAGCTTAGGTGACACAGGGATAGTGGGGTAGTGCACTAGGTGGGGTAGGGAACTATAGTGCACTACCCCACATCCCCAAATAACATTTGTCTAAAGACCATAATAACTATAATGTTATATCAAAATGTTAATGTTTAAACATTTGCAATGCACTAGTAGCATACATGAAAATAAAGGCATTTTAGTCCAATGCAAATGTATTAAAGAACCATATATGCGTACTAGTGAGCATTAACATGTGTTTCAAGGAGCAGAAGCTATGATGACTAGTTGAATATAAGTATTGGAATGGGGCAAAAAGTCAGGTGGCTGTATCACATACAAACCAATGGAGTGTCAGCAGTGTTGGGGAGTTACTTTTGAAATGTATTCCGTGACAGATTACAGAGTATGTACCCAAAAGAGTAATCTGTACTGTAATCCATTACATTCCTCAATCTGAGTATTGTAATGTGAATACTTGGATTACTTTCATATTTTTTGAAATTTTAATACCATATGAATGTAGTAAATCACACATTTACTCCATTGTAAACAGAATGATTCTTGTGTGTTCTGTTTTAGAGCTGGATGAATGTATTCGGTCTAAGCCTCATAAACACATATGAACATGTGATGTACTAGTACAACCCAAAGCAAGTTTTGGTGTTTTGTCTGGTTATAGAAAAAGAGACAAAGAGCGGATTTAGCACAGATATGGTTCTCGTTCTCAGCTCGCTAATGCCAGCACTGACAGAGGAAATGGAGAGGGAATGCGTGGGAAACTGGATTTGTGAAATGGTAGAAAATAGTGGAGAGTAATCTGTTGATTTTTTAAAAATGTAACTGTATTCTGATTACCATGTATTAATTGTAACAGAATACAGTTACTCATATTTTGTATTCTAAATACATAATCCTGTTACATGTATTCTATTACTCCCCATCCATCACTGGGTGTTGGAATGGTATATGTTTATACTTCTCATCCAACCCCAATCAGATTTACTCTATCCCGATGGTGCAATTTATCTGTTTTTTTTTTTTTTATTTTATTTTTTATTGGGAATAAAAGGTTACTACCACAAAATTTGCACTGCTGATTTTTCAAAATGTGAGCATGATGTAAATTCTGCCTTGCTCATGTTCTCCTCAAAGACCAGGGGCTAGAGAGGGGCTTGGGTTCAACTAATGACAAAACAAGCTGGGGATGATCTAATGTTTTGGCAACAACTTGCTTTAATTAACTAAATCAGGATGAGCTCAGCTCTTTGGAGAGAAGGTTGATTTTTTTTTCTCCCTCTTTCTCCACATGTATCAAGAGAGGGTGCAAACACTAACCACGCTGTTCTCTTAAGGACAATAATTGTTGTTCTCCTCCTCAGAAACCTTCGGGTTATCCCTCTGCATGTCCTTTGAGTGAATGAGGAGAGGCTAAAAGTCTGGATAAGTGCTGATAAGAGTGAAACTGATGCAACAAACTATGATTGCTTCACATCAAAGAGCAGCCGAGAGCTAAGCGTGAGGCGATTCTAGCACAATCACATTACAACAGAGCATATTTGGTACGGAATGTTGAGTTTGTATGGTGTGCATGTGTGTGTGCATGTGGAGGAATTATTCCAGGATGTTGGTTTTATGTAAAACTGAAAAAAACAGTAGTGGCTTTTCCATTGGATATCTGTTCAAAACTTTATTGATATTTTCTAAATGTCGAAAAAACTGAAATGTGTAATGTCAGTTTTTCCATTTAATCACAAATGCCAGGATTTGTTTATTTATTATTGCAAGAAGTCATTCCATAAACATGGTGGCAAACATACAGTCGTGGAAATAATTATTAGACCATCAAGTCATCAAAAACAGTGGTTATGCAATCAAGTATTACATTTTTAACAATTAAATTTTTTTTCCCCATTTACTTAAAATGTCTCTAGCAGCAAGTCTATTAGTTGAATTCATACAGTCACGGAAAAAATATTAGACTATCAAAGTCATCAAAAACACTGGTTATGTAATCAAGTCCTAACTCCTGTGTGTCATGTGACTAAAACAAACAGAAAAGAAAACATGGAATGTCTAAAAGCACTGTTTTTGTCAGTACAATGCCATAGCTATTGCTGTAAGACATTATGTGATTTTGGTTATTATCAAGAAAACAATAAAAATGGATAGACATCCTCTGTTAACCTCTTATGAGCTATTTTTGTTGTTATCAATATATTTGCCCAAGCAAATGTACCTTTAGTTGTACCAGGCACTAAAATGAACATGAAATTGAAGAAAACATAGGGTGGCCTAATAATTTTTTCCATGACTGTATGTTCAGATTTCATACAGAATTGGTAAATATGAGAAACTCGAACACATAAACTCAAAACAGAGAACTCAAAAAGAGAATGTGTGGAGTGGATTGTGGTGGGAAAATCCTGCAAAATGTGACAGGAAAATATTGTACTGTATATTCATCAGTTTATCAGAAAGAAGCAGGGCTAAGAAGAAAAAAAATGGGAAAAGAGGTATAAACAGTAAAAGTTACACTAAATTCTTTTCAAATGTACTTGACTTTTCACACAGTAAAATGTCTGTCAGATTAGTTTAAATCTTCTGTTCATGCGCACATGATACATCGATGATACTAACATTGGATACATGATGTAAGAAGAGCTGCTGCAACAATGGAGCAGATAAATCTTAATAAACTGAACTGACAAGGACCTCTGGGAAAGTAAATACAGCCGTTCACTGTCTCCAGTGCATTGAAATGTTGGCTGTGTTGTTATCTGAGCATGAAATTCTTGAGTTACGGTGCATTTTCTTGTAAAACAAAACCAGTAATCAATCCGAATGCCTGTCAATTATGAGATGAAGTGAAACAATAAGTACATAGAAATAGCTTACCCTGTTGTTGTCTTTAACCGTCAAAGCTCAAGCAGGATGAGAACCTGAAGAAGTGAGCGTTGCCTTGTACCAGAGGAGACAAGGAACAAGGAGTATTTTTATTTGTCTCCGTCTTGGCACAAAACCAAAGCTTTGGTGTGTGACTGCGTAATTGTGTCTGTTTTAGTATGTCTACAGCGTGGATGTACTCTTGGATCTAACTTGAGCACTACAGAGGGTGACGGGGTGCTCATTTTTTTTTTTTACTGGTTACATAACTGTCTTATCTTTTTCATCTAATACCTGAGCCTTGGGGATCAAACACACCCCTCACATTCCCACACCTTAAAAATACCAACTTTCAAAGCTGAAACATTCACACGCTAAAAAAACCCTCATTTTGCTTATTAATACAATTCAGATTTCTAAACTGGTTACATTCATGAACATTCCAGTTTCCGCTGTTATGCAACAGAGCAGATGCCCTTCCTACAGACGAACACATTATCCACTGGTTCACATCTAATAAAGGCCACGTCCAACAGCAGACAGACTCCACCTGTGCTGGCAGACTGTCCTTTCACTGACTTCCAGTGAATAAAGACGGAAGCTCAAGCAGACTCAGACTCTGACCCCCAGTCCAACTTCACAGAGGAGGAAATCATTCAGAGGCCCCGGGAGGACACGGCGTCATCAGCGGCTATTGTTATTACCGTTATACACTGGGTGTTACAAACAGTAAAACAAGGGGGAAGCAAGAAAGCCTCTTACAGTATCTGCTGAATCACTAATGCACATCACATATAAATCACAGTACACAGTGGACTTTCATAAACTTATGATTTCTATGTTTAGATTTGATTCGATTCAATTCGAACAAGAACAATTCGCTTATTATATTACATTATACATATATATATACACACACACACACACATATACTGTATATATAGTTAATAGTTCAATAATCACAGACTAAAAGCTATAATAAAGTGAGAAATTGTGTTGTATGTCATTTTAGTTGTAGTACGATGGATTTGGCACACTTTCATCCTCTCAAGTTCATATAACCTTAACCCTCAGTGCGTGGACTTTGAACTGCTATGTATATAATTGTGGAAACATGTCAGTTAATACTAATTAAAAGTGGCGTGTATATTTATGGGAGTCATGATATTACATTGAATAAACTGATTATAGTAATAACAGCATAACAACAGTGTACAACTATTATAAGTATGTGAGTAATAATAATGTAAGTACTTAATAATAATAATAATCTTAGACTCAATGTAAAAATATTTGGGTAATAAAGCTTTCATCAGGGTTAGATCTAACTTTATGTTCTAAAAACTACACTTAACAAAAAAAACAAAAACAAGTTAGTGCTATTCCCAAAAGCCTCTCAATGTATTGAAATAAAAGATGAATTCACCAAATGGACGGATGGAGAGATGGAGACAGTGATGGCATGAAGTCAGAAGATCCACCATTATTTCATCTGGACCCCATGATACGGTTTTTTGTCCATATACTGTGGATTCCAATGCAGTGACATAACATGTTACTCAATAAAATGTTTTTATTAAAAGCCTTTGTTATAAGGTTAGATACGTAAAGCTTTACATGTATCTTATTTTATCCATAATTATAATAAAACTAAAGATGAAGCAAATTTCTACTCTATTACATAACAATTCAAAAATTAATTTTAAAGTATTATTGACTCCATTTATACATATACAGAGATCCAATGTACCGCACTGAGGACGTTCCGATGCCACCCTGACAAGACCTTGTGCCACCCCATGTAAAATTTTCTAGATCCGCCACTGGCATTCATCAGTTACCTTTGGAATTCTTTCTTCTTCTTAAAGAAAAAAAAAAAAAAAAAGAAGAAGGGACACTTCTTTGTGTTGTTTTGTTTATTATACATTTGCAATTTGCACTAGAAGTTTTTTGGAAGTGCCGTCAACAGCCATTCAAAGCAAATTAATTCATCTAACAATCAGTAAGCACATTATTTTTCTTCTGTAATAAATATGAATACAAAGAGTAAGGTGTCTGAATATAAAATTATGTCAACTTTATGGACAATAGTATATGTATTTTTTTATAGTTCAGTGTAGTTTTAAGTTTAATTTCTCATAAAATTTTAGCAGTGTCCAGAAAACAGATACTTCTAAGGCAAGAGACTGAAAAGAGAGAGATTTGGTGTCATCAGATAATGAAACTTCTAAAATTGATATTACGAATTGCTATTCCATAGTCAGTACAATGTTACACTAAGCCTGAAAGTCAGGGAAAGAAGGCTGAGATGTCATTAATGGTAAAAAATTAAAAATGTCAGTAATTTTGACCAACACTAACAAGTAATGGTTACCAGTTGGCAACCGCTAGCTTCCAACTTCAAGACACAATAAATAGTTCAAATGTTAATATACATGTTGAGATGACTAAGTTTTCTATCAAAACACAGCAGGATCTGTTTTACAAAGAGAGAAAACACTTTTTCCCCTCTTTCCCCAATGCATTAAATTCTATCTTTGTAGAGGCTGGTCAAAAACACTTTTATGTTTAATTTAGGAAAATTATTTTACTTGCCAAAGCATTATCATATATTTGCTTCTTCCAATTGGCAGTACATTAACCCATAAGGACCCAGCGTGACATTTGTTTCAGTTCCCAAATGAATTTTTCTCCATTTTTAACCATCTTTAATTGATTTATCACCATTTATTGTAACATTTTCTTCTGTATTTTGTGTTTTTTCTGTGAAAAATTAGGCATTTTCTAACATTAAATTTATTAAACTTGTAGATGTTCATAAAACTCAGAGTAAAGTTGAGGGTTATTATATCAAATGTAAAGAAAACTGAAGAAAAGGTGACTTTTTCAGCAAAATTTATCACTAACCAAACATAAATCAAGTGTCTCCATTCACTATCATTGATCCAACCTCATGGGTTTTACTGGTGAATCAATGTTGTGGAAGATTTCAGTGTTTCCACGGTAACTAAGGAGTCTCTGATGACCATGAACAGATGAATAACTGTATTTTACACTAATTATTTACATGTATTGGTAGGATAACAGATCAACAGGTATTAAACAGTTTATATTCTGAGATGATTTTGGTAGATAGTGGATGTTTAGGTCTTTATGGGTTAAAAATTGTTCCACAATCCTTGTTGGGTCACAACTATAAGTATTTGGTAATTCTGTAGGATACGTGTGCAATAGAAAGGCAAAAAACACACACTCCTCTGTGTTGTTACAGATTGAGTAATTTCCATGTCATCCTGCCCATATACAGTATATGTTTTGTGATGTGTTTCTTTTATCAGCTCTCTCCATCAGGCATAAACAGAGTTATTTATATGGCATGTTTCCTGCTATTCTCAGCAGCAGAGTGGCTGCTTCTGGAAAAGGTCCAGCCTGGATACAGGTAGTCTGTCACAGCTGACACATCCACTGTCCCAAGCCCTCCGCCTCATTCAGTCCAACCAGTTGTCTCACTCCTCATCAACACTAAGCTATTTCCTTCACAAAAACTATTTATGGATGTCTTTAAGGAGGGGATAGACGGTCAAAAATAACCCCGCTTTTGTTATTGGAATTCATGTAATCATGTTATTTCAACAATGTAACATATTTTTCCTGGAAACTGTGGTGATGTTTTTCACTTGACACATAATAAATCATATACACATAACAGTTATGGATACTTATTTATTTTGGAGGGTGTTCATTGAAGCTTTAAACCATATTGATGAATAGTATTGAGAAAAATATGTTCAAATTTGATACAAAAATGGCAAATATGAGAAGCTTGAATACGTACAGGCACAGAAAAAAATATTAAACCACCCAATGTTTTCTTCAATTTCTTGTTCATTTTAATGCCTGGTGCAAATAAAGGTAGATTTGTTTGGACAAATATATTGATAACAACAAAAATAGTTAATCAGAGCCTAATTTCAGAGCTAATATCTATCCATTTTCTATGGTTTTCTTGATAATAAGCAAAATTACATAAGTTCTTATATCAATAGCTATGACATGGTACTGACAAAAACAGTGCTTTTAGATATTCCATGTTTTCTTTTCTGTTTTAGTCACATGATACACACAGGAGTTAGTACTTGATTGCATAACCTTTTTTTTTTTTTAACTTTTGATGGTCGAATAACTTTTTCCGCGACTGTGTACTTATACATACACTCATTCATCCATACACACATACATATGTACATATACTCACAACATACAAGTACACATGCACATATAATCTTCTACCTTTGCATTTCTTAATGGTGCTGGCAGTATATAAAAAAATAATAACTAAAAGAAAAAGATATATATAAACAACAGTGAACAAATGGTGACAATTAATGACCCTCATCCCCATATCTTGTGAATCTCCAGTAATAAGGGCCTCGATAGATGTCTATATATGTCACACTAAAGGAGAGGATTACTTCTCCACTCTTCAAAATGTTCTGCACCATCTTTTTGATAAACAGTCCTGAACAAAAACACAACTAAAAATTAAAATGTTATTCCTTTCTGTCCATTCAAAGTATTTTAACTTTCCTGCATATCATAACATTTCCTGACCTGAAGTGTTAGTGCAGAGGTTAAGTTGATTGGATTAACATGACTAATTACAGCATGTAAATGTAACTTCAAAACCGCCTTTGTCTTTGTCTTGAACAAAATTGACTATAAACGTGTTATAGACCTTTCTCACTACAGGCATTTTGACTTGTTAAGGCAGAAAACACTCGAGTGTAATTGGTATCTTTATGAATAGCTGCAGCCCATTTAGGTTTATCAGCTTCAGGCCTTGGGACTGTGCGTGTTGATGCACTGGAATGACCTCCTGGGGAAACTAAACGGAACAGAGACATAGTTAATGTTATGGGTAACACCTGTGAATTAACAAGCCAAAATATCTGCTGTAAATGGTCTATTGTCCTGAACATGACAAAACACTTGGCTTTAATGGTTTTGGGCTGCAAGCACATGTTTTAGAGGTGAATAAAAACCAGAAGTTGCTGCTTGGTTACATAACATTAAGGGCAAATGAGACAATGTAAAAAAGGTTATTTGTAATTTGAGTGAACTGACCTTTAAAAGACCTGTTTGGGAAAGACCATGCAGGGTAATCAAAAATCTACATTTTGCAGTTAAGATAAATGTAGCTGTAATCATAGCGCCTAATGAAGTGTGTTGTGTGTGCAGTAAATAACAGGGACCATGCGCCGTGCGGTTTTATGCCACATGTTCGTAGAAATTTGTTGACTTTATTATGAGCTCATGGAGGACTTGAATGTTGCCATTTTGCAACTGCCTTTTTTATAATGTGTGTGTCAGTTTTTCCGCTTTTCTCACATTCCAGCGAGTGAAGGTAACACAGCTGAACACTACCATTATAAAACCCAGAGGGACGCTGTGGTCGACTCCGCTGGAAGTCTCGTCTGCTGCCGGGGCAATTTCTCTGTCCACAACTCACGTTTTAACCGAAGCGCCAAGGCAAACCAGACTTGTCCTGCTGCATGAAACTTTAACTGATTGTGTTTCTCCGCCTGTAACATTTTCCTGTCACATTTTGCGGGATTTTTAATCACAATCCACTCCACACACTCTCTTTTTTGGGTTCTCTGTTTTGTGTTTACAGTCGTGGAAAAATTATTACACCATCAAAAGTAATCAAAAACAATGGTTATGCAATCAAGTACTAACTCCTGTGTGTATCATGTGACTAAAACAGAC
>JAPTGZ010000026.1:27223359-27239090 GCA_029814645.1 Fowleria isostigma | reverse complement strand
CCTGTCGATCTCCCGGTCCATTCTACCCTCACTCGTGAACAAGGTCCCGAGGTACTTATTTGTGACATGTAACTCCATAAAAATACTGTACAGTATGTATAATTTATGCCTGGTGTTGCCATCTAGTGGTTGAACAGAAAAACCAAATTAAACAATGAAATGTAACACTGTAAAGTAAGCAATCTGACTTTTATTTATTATTATTTTACCCATTACATGGGTCATCTTAGCCATCCTCATAGCAATTGAGAAATATGTCAGGAGCCACCACTGTAGTAAGCATCAACAACCTCTACTTGTTTGACAAAAGAATAGAGTACAACAAATGCAAAGTTTTGGAATGGGCAAGCCCAGACCTAAAATCTGTTTCAAGTATAGGACACAGTTTGACCCATTTATACAGAATGACATACATCTGTGTTTGTCAGTGACTCCCAAGTTGTAGCCTTAATTAAAGCAACCAAAGACATTGTCATTTTAGTAGAAAAGATAGGTTCAATTATTCTGTAAATGACCTGATTAATTGAACACAATAATACCTTAAATAAGGCATAAATAATTTATAAGACTCAGTCTTTTCCTGCCAGCGTTGTCACTCTAAATGTACTTTGACCTGCTGTTGAACATGCAGACTATGAAGCCAAGTGGAGTAACTGGGCAATGTCACAGTATTCTTGTTATATAATCCAGCTTTAGTGTTTAACAATAACACAATGAGCAGTAAATCACCTGACTCTACCACACCAAAGCTATGCTCTACTTCAACCCTTTACTTTTCAGGAGACTTGCACCTCATGACAAAACTTCTAAACAAAGTACTATAACACAAGATAATTTTAATCAGTCACTAACTATCAGACTCAATAACAGTGTTTGAGTTTTGTCTGAGTTTATGAGATTCATTTTTGCTTCAAGTAAAGTTTAGGAAGTTGGAGCAGCAAAGAACACTGGTGTGTTTACTGTCTGAATGAAATGTCTGAGCAGTAATTTTACACTACTTTAGCTGTGACCATAACTAACTCCAAAAGTGTGCATATGTTTTGGGAGGTTTCCATAAGCGGCTCGTGCAGGGTTACTGTCCTTAAGCGACCCAGTATGTCTCCTCCCTCTGCCCCCATCTCTCCGCCTCTCTCTTTCGGCTGTGCTTCTGTTAATCTTGTGCTCCACATGCCACCCACAGGCGACTCGCCCCATGGCTCACAGCCAGAATAATGGTGGCTTTGTGGTAACTTGTAAAAACATACGCAACACTCTGAAAACTTATCCCTCATTCTTTCTTCACTTTCTCTTGTCTACAAACCTCCGTCTAAATTTTCACGCACGTTCACTCCCCGGTTGTGAAATCTAGCTTCCACTGTGTCCTCGTGTAACCTCACTGTGCTGAATGGAGTCTGTCTGCGCACTGATCTGCACGGGAAACGACGACATTAGACGAAAACAGTGAAGGAGATGGAAATAAATGAGAAGGGTGAAAGACTTTTTATGATATTCACCTCATCTCAACCCACACTCTGTCTCTCAGTCCTATCACAGGCTCAGCTAGATTGTTTACTTGTTCTGGTTTGGTCAGTGCTTCTCAGTTCCCTCCCTCCGTCTCTCTCTCTCTCTTCCTCCTACACAGCGTTTCTCACCCTCCCACCATTTGGTTCTTCCTTAGCTTTTATGTGGCGATAGGAGCACAGACGAAACAGGAAAGGAAGCCTAAATAGATTTGGTCTTCTTTTTGTTTTTGTGCATCTTCTGAGCCTGCAGTTTTACTGCTTTAGGACAACCGTGAGTATTTATTTTTCTTCGAATCAAAATAGAAAAATGATTCTTAGAAGGATGAGCGAGACAGACGCCCCCCTGTCTAACGTCACACAGAGTGGCGGACGTGCAGAAACAGTCGTGGGCCGTGACACAGATCAGGCAGATAAAGCCAAAAATGCATAATAGGTTTAATGTGCAGCTGTATAGACATCTGATAATGCCTGACAGATCAACTGGAGTACAGTGAAACTAATGAGGCTATGTTTAAAAAGACTAGATGCATATAGGATCTAGCACTCTTAAAAAAAAAGTATTTATATGTTGTGATTTCATAATTTTGACTTTGCAGAAATAATAGTTCTACTCTTTCTTCTAAGCATTGAAACAAAATGAAGGCAGGCTGAGAGAGAGTCCTTATTATTTGGAGGTAAACAGGTTTTTCCAGTACAATTAAAAACAAATGGCGCTTAATAAGAATCTTCCTCCAAAGTGAGGCTCTAATGTTTCTGTAAATTCATTTTCAATGTTCATTAAAAGTTTGTGCTGTCTCCTGCCCCTTTGAGAAGGTCAGCTCGGACTCTTGACTGACTGCCAATTTCCGCCATTTTCACTTTTCCGTCTGTGAGAGTGTGATAGGCCACAGATTGTCACGTGGAAAAACAGACAAAACAAATATCAAATATGAAAAAATGTAAAAGAAATAGTTTTGTACAGAATTTTACATTTCGTTGCTATGGAGTTTGACTGAGACTGTGCAGATTAATTGCTCTTTCTCTTGAGTTAGTGCCATGTTACTGCAGAGCTGAGTGCCATGATATGATTTGTTGCATATCACTAAGCCTTAAGCTCATCTAGATTGCACACAGGACACCAGGGTATGTCTTTATACGGTGTTTGCACATTTAAAAAGCATCTTGATGTGCTTAAATTTACTGTAATATCCTTTTCATTAGCTGAGCTCTGTATCTCACTAAAAACCACCTGTCGTTCATCACTGGTGCACTACAGCTTTCATACTTTCATTTGACGCATCAGATATTTTTAGATATATTTTGGAAAGACTTCATTTTCACAGGTCAAATTATAACACTCAAAGGTCAGAAACTGTGATGCAGTTACAGTGGTTGTGTTCACTGTTAAGGTGTAACAGAAAAAAATAATGCGGTGACCAGACTGACAAAGAGGGGATTTGGCATTTATCCCAGCCGCCTCCTAAAGTACTTAACGAGATCTTCTAACTTACAGTAGTGAATAACAACACAAGGAGTGACATAACTGTGTCCATTGACTACTACAAGAGAATCAATGGCCAATTACATGTTCATGTCAAGCACCGTAAACCCATAATGGACAGCAGATGGTAATAAAAGAGTCTTGTGAATGTTTGTACATACTTTAAATATACATATTATCTTAGCATCTCGGTTTCATTACTGAATTATTAATGTCAAATCAATATAATTTCCCATTACACTGGCCTAAAAAGAATTAAATTTAATAAAATTTAATTTGATCTTCACACACCTCTGCTTTTCAAGGTGTGTTTACCCCAGCAGAATATGGTTAGCAGAAGAGCAATATTACCGTGTTGCCTTGATGAATTCTTAGCCCATACAAACCCAAACATCCACAAGCAACCAAGAGCACGTACTGATTAATCTGTTTAATACCTGTTGATCCACTACCACTGTCAATAATGGTAAATAATCTATGTAAAATACAGTTAGTCACCTTTTCATGGTCATCAGACATGACCCATTTGGACGTTCAGAGGCCCTGTAGTTACCATGGAAACACCGTCGTCTTCTACAACATTGATTCACCTGTAAAATCCATGGAGTTGGATCAATGACAGTGGATGGACACACTTTTTATATTCAGTTAATGATGAATTTGACCAATAAAAGTCATTTTTTTCTTCAACTGTATGTTTTTGATATAACAATCCTCAACTTAATCTGAGCTTTTATGAACATCCATATGATCAGTACAATAAATAAAGTCATGGAAGAAATTATTAGACCATCAAACGTCATCAAAAACAATGGCTTTGCAATCAAGTACTAATTCCTGTGTGTATCATGTGACTAAAACACAAAAAACATGGAATCCCTGAAAGCACTGTTTTTATAGCTACTGATGCAAGAACATGTGATTTTGGTTATTATCAAGAAAACCATGGAAAATGGCTAGATATCAGCTCTTAAATTAAACTCTTATGAGCTATGTTGTTGTTCAAATAAATGCATTTTTAGTTGTACCGGCATTAAAATGAACAAGAAATTTTAAGAAAACAAGGGCAGTCTAAGAATTTTTTTCCACAACTTAAAAGAAAATACCTCATATTCACCTGAAAAATGCAAAACAGAAAGGGAAATATTATAATAAATCACTTGGGAAAGAATAAATAGAGAGGAAAATTAATGTAGGAACTGCCACAGAAGTACCACTGGGTTTTTATGGGTTAATATCAATGATATTTCCCATTACACTCAGCCATAAATAAACACCTCATCTTTTCATTGTACTCAGCTAATCCTGAATTATTTTTATGTACGTTTACTCAGTAGAATATAGTTACAAAGAGCATATCGTTAATAATATTAATTTTTCCGGCAGTCCTTAAAGGCAACAGCAGCAGCTGAAATTAATGACTTCATTAGCGCTTTTACCAATAGAACAACACACCTGTTTCCGGAAGTGGCTGGAAAAAGAGTCACACTGAGGGTAACATTTGTCTCTTTACTGAATCCATTCAACCTAATTTAGAAGTAGGTCATTTCTTTTTTAATCATCCCTAAATAGACTTTACAATCCTTGACTTTGCTGCCCATCCTGTCTGGTACATCGTTAAAAAGAGTTTATTATCATACATCCTTTAACATTGTCTGTAACTTCTAGAATGGGAATAATAAGAATGACAAGGCATATTCTGTGCTGTTAATATAAAGTAGTTAACATGTTTTGTTTTGTTTTGTTTTGTTTTTTACCTGTGTTGTTTTTACAGATGCTCCGCTTGACCGCAGGGCGCGTGGGAAGCCTCCTGACCAGGCGCGCGACCGCGGCCTTGTCCACCAGCAGCGCGAGGATGGCAAGCCACGGTGACGTAACATTACCTTTATTTTTATTTTTTTTTATTTATTTATTTTTTTAAGATCATTTCAAAATATGGTCGAGTAGAAGTAAATATTTCTGAGAGAGAATGGAGGAGAAATATTGTCACTTCTAATATACGTCATGTTTTTAACTCTTATAGTCCAAGAACTCTGTGTCTTCAGAAAAATGAATTTGTCTATTATTTAACCTTTCCCTAAGTGAGTTATCTTGTATTACAATACTATCCTCTTTATTTTTCAGGAAGAAGCAGGTATTTTATGATATTTAATTTACTGACCATAGATATTTATGTAAGGTCACAGATTATTATATCAAAACAGAGAAAACCGACTTTTTCAGCTGAACATATCATAAACTGACTAAAAAAAAATGTACAACTGTCACTGGTCAAACTACAATGTTTGTATTGGTGATTCGGTGGTACAGAAGATGACTTCATGTTCACTACGGAGCCTCTGACTATCCAAAAAAGACTCATTGCTGCTGAAAAGCTTAGAACCTGCATTTTACCTGAATTATTTAGACATATTGATATAATTTGTGGTTCAACCCTTTAACTACCCCACCAAGAAAAACCTGATGGACATTTTTTGTTTGTTTGTTTGCATTTCTTATTCCCATGTGTAATTCCTAGATTTTTTTAAACCCATACTTACTAATATCAACTCGGAAAGTGTCAAAAATTACTAAGTTAATTCTTTCAACATATTTATGATGTACTGCCACTAAATGTTTATATTTGCAGCAATAGGTTTTGATTTTATAACAAATAATCCATTATTTCATATGTCCTAATTTTTCTACTCACCATAAAGACACAAATCAACCATTTGGTTGAGCATGTTTTTAAAAAATTATCACGTATTTTATTTAAATTTTTTGTAGTACAAAATAATATGATTATATTCAGGAAGGCCTCTTGTACTATGATGTGCCAAAAAAGTATTTGTATCTTTCATATTTTTTTTGTACATATAACAGTCAAAATGTCTTTAGTGTTTTTCATCTTTCTTGGCTCAGTTCGGTTCAGATAAGTTTAGTACTCCACTTATTGAAATATAGGGACTCAATGTGCTAAACCATATGGTCGAGCAAGCAGTTAAAGGGTTAAAACATTTACATTGAGTAGATTCTTTTGGTTGCTGTTTAGGCCCTTGAGGGTTGAGGTTGAATTCTAATTTTAAAGAAGGCTTATCTGTGTATTAAACCCATCTCCCAGTACAATAAATACAGTCATGGAAGAAATTATTAGACCATCAAAAGTCATCAAAAACAATGGCTTTGCAATCAAGTACTAATTCCTGTGTGTATCATGTGACTAAAACGGACGGAAAACGTGGAATCCCTGAAAGCACTGTTTTTATAGCTACTGATGCAAGAACTTATGTGATTTTGGTTATTATCAAGAAAACCATGGAAAACGGCCAAATATCAGCTCTTAAATTAAATTCTTATGAGCTATTTGTGTTGTTATCATTATATTTGTCCAAACAAATGTATCTTTAGTTGTACCAGTCGTTAAAATGAACAAGAAATTGAAAAAAACATAGGGTGGTATTAATATTTTTTTTCCTGTGACTGTATATGCTAAAGTGGCTATGGCCACTGAGTTGGAATACACACAGTGACACACTTTTAAGGTTGCTTTGAATTGATGTTGTTCAGTTTAAATCCCATGATGCTTCTCAAAGGGCTCATTGTGAAAGAGACAGCAGCCCCCAGCTCAGAGCAGCCATGTGATTGGTTATCTGTGAATGCTTCTAATGTCCTAATCTCATTGGTGAATTGAGTTCTGATCCCATGATTAGCTGTAGTGAAGTGCAAAATCACACATGAAACACATCAACCAAAAGAATGATTTCGGTATACAATACAGGACGGCTTGTTCGTGTCAGTCGGTGAAAGGCTCAGAGTTAAAAGAGCCTCCTGGTGTTTCAATTTTAAATGGTTGATATATTTTTTCTCAACACTGTTGTTAAAGTGTTTTCCCTCTGGATGCCTTGTCTCTCTTCATTTTCAGGTATGTGACACTCAGGCTGAGGCCCGAAGGGATGCAGCTCGTGTTGCCTTGATGAACTCTCTTGTGAACGAGCTGCCGTGTCGACGAATCACCCCTCAGTTCATCACTCAGAGTCTGCAACAGGCCACCACTGACAGCGCTGTGAGTGTGAGCTTGTATAAACACATAGTATTAGGAGAATGTAGATGTCGGTATGAATGTTGACCTGCACTGGTCTCCCTCCAGGTCTCTATAGAAGATGCCAGTGATTCAGGCACTAGTATAGGGGCCTACAGTCTGCTGCTCCACTCATACATAGGGAAGACCATGCTGCAGTTCCAGGTAAAACAGAAAGTCAAAGCCTATTTTGGAAACACTGTTTATCCTGCAGCTACACTCATAAATCATGAGGGCTATGTGGTAATTGTGTAAAGGATCTTTTCATTTCAAGAGTCTGTTTTTGCTTTAAGTGATATTGAGTAATTTATTTATAATTCATCCACAGATTAAAGTGTTATTATTTTACATAATTATGAGTTTTCCATTCCAAACATAACAAAAATATCAACCACCGGGCACTAATTCCACCCTTCATTGTTATCATTACATACCTTGCCTGGTTAATCTAATTTGTTCTCACTCTCAGTCCCACTTTACAGGGACTCGTGGTATGGAACACCTAATATTTCCACCTTTGAGTAAATAATCATATGTCTGTAGAGAGAGGGTTATTAGCCAGAGGAAATAGGATCATTATCATTCTCAGTAAAATACAACTGTACACATGGAGAGGTTCCAAGTTACACACAAACACCCACATGTGCAAATATACAACATATGCATTGAAATACCACACACACACACACACACACACACACACACACCATCAACCATGGGATATTCAGTTCAGGAGGTACAGGAAGTGTCCAATAGATTGGTAGTTAAGCAGAATTAGACACAAATGGCACTGAACAGATGCACTGTTGGAAATAGAGTAAACAGCAGCAGGTACAACATGGACTTTAACCTCAGACGTGTCACATTTTCCATCTGTATCTCATTAGGTCAATTTCTGTTAATGTACACTTTCTCTGTTTAACACTAATGTCATGAGCTCTTAACATATGGCAGCTGTTCAGCCAAACAGTGTTTTATAAGTCAGACTTAAACATACCTGCCACAGAAAGGTTTACAAAATCTTTCAAACTAATCATCCTCAGTTTTGGTATGAGTTCAAAAAATATCTACAAAATATTTTATCTCCGTCAGACATTTGTACACAGTGCTGAATGTTTGGGTTTCATTTCACTCATTAGTCATGGAATGCATTATACATTTATTTTCTTTCTCTCTGTTTTAACCTTTTTCCTCAGGAGATGATGACAGTTTTCCAGTTGCTGCACTGGAATGGGACACTAAAGGCTCTGAGGGAAAGGCAGTGCTCTCGACAGGTACAGGCCTTGATTGTAAAAACACAATTATCTCTGCTCCCGCTGCTTAGTGACTATTTTCTATTTTCTCTGTTCCCTTGTAGAGTGTGATTGCTTATTACTCTCAACGAGGACTTGATGAGTACATGCGGAGCAGCATGGCTCTGGATTGGCTTGGCCGAGAGCAGAAGTCACCAGGGCAACTTGGAGAAGAGTTACAGGTGGCACAGAGAGAACTGGTGTTAGCTCGACGTAAAGGCATAGAGCTGCGCTACTACAAGGAGAAAACAGAGATCCTCAGCTTGGCTCTGAGCCAGGCATATATACACCCCACACCTGAGGTCTTCAACCAGGCACCAAGTCACACATACAAGCAGGAACAACTCCCTTTACATAAACTGTACAGTCAGGACACAGAGGCTCAGATAACCCCACCCTGCAGTCCTTCATCAACTCTCCATAAAAATACAAAGCAAACAGTCAGTCAGACCTCTGGCAAACACACGCACCCCAACAGCCCTACACCCAGCTTACAGCAGATCTGTGTGCCTGGGAATAAACTTTAATAGATTAATGCATAAAATAGAGGATGGACTATAAAAGTTGTCATTGTGGTGGAGGGACTATAAAATGGATCATAAAAGTTGTTGTATGATTCCATGAATGACCTTAAAATCCCACAGCTGGGGTGACTTCAGGTGTGACTTAGCCACAGAGAACTAAAGCCTTATAGTTTCCTTAACTGTCTATAAACAAAAGGGAAATGCTATGAGTATCTGTTATTTGTTTGTGTGTTATTCATGTGTTGGTATAAAAATGTTTATAGCATAGAAGTAACCTAGATTGATTGTTTTTGGTTTGTTTTTTTTCTTTGTTAACACTTTAGTAACAAATCTGTTGGCTGAATTCATGCTAAATTGGGTTTATAGATTTCCAATGACCCAGAATAGATGTCATTACATTTTGGGGAAAAATAGGTCAAAGTTAAATTTTTTTAATGAATTTTAAAAAATATATTTTGTCCCCATTTACTTATGTGTGAAATTTTATATGTCTATATATACATCAATTTTGTTTCACTTTACTTCAAACTTGGCACACATTTAGAGGCAATTGATATGCTGACATCAGCACACACATAGACATGATGACATCAGCTGGATCGATGTCAAAATAAGCTATAATATGTGTGAGGGATGGGGTTTATTGTGTCTGGCACCACTTGTTTATGATTGATCTGATTTTGGGTGTACATTGTGAGTCACACATATGACCACATATAAATACTGTTTGTTTGTGTCTTTGTATGTGTGTAATAAGGAGGTCAGTACCAAGTACCATTTGTCAGTAGCAGTTATAATTATCAAGGTTCAAGGAGACCACGAGCTCTGGACTGTTTTTAGTCTGATAAAAGCCGAGAAGTGTTCTAGGCACTTTAAAGTGATAAGGTGTATATACATTTGTAGATAAATTTTTTTTTTTTTACTTTCTGTGTATTCAGCATTTCTATTGTATGATCACAACACTATAAAATGTCTTTGAAATTTTTAAAATGTGCATTTGCTCATATATTTAGTACTGCAACTATTACTTTGTGATATGCTATAACTCAGTGGTCCTCAATCGTTTTCTGTCGGGGCCCCACTTTGGAGGATGTAAAATCTCCAGGCCCTCCCTTCAACCCCGACAACATTGTAACAGTGGTTCAATCATAACTTTTATTGAAAGAAACATCAATATCATAACAATACTTTCTGCTTTTCCTTGAATAGTTTTTTGAGTAAATTTTTAAAATTACTTCAATCTTTGCTTGAACAATACAAATACACTCAACAAGACTGCTCCCTGTGACAATATTCTGTCGAATGAAAATAGAAAATGCACTATTATCTTTGAACTATGGTAGAACCATTTTATGTGTTCGCAATTTGAACTTTCCCTCTTTCCGTAGAGAGGTGGAGTAGTCACGTGATCAGAGATTGTGACAGTCGAGTTCCTGAAGCAAACAAAACAAATGACAGCTGACCCGTGGACGGGGGGCTACCGCCTCATGTCACCAGCCTGGACACGATGGACTGTTATTTTGACAATACTAGCCATTATATGACAAGTTAATAGCAGCTGGTGGATATCCTACAAAGCAGAAACAACGCTGTTTGCTAATGGCTAAGCGTTAGCCTAGCTCTGATAAGCTTGTTGCCGTCTAAGCTGAGTTTCATCAACAGACTGGTTTCGTTTTCTAAAAGCTATTTTCCGGACATTAAGTGTCTGCCCTGTAGTGGATGTGCCAGTCGTTGTCCTGTCGTCTTCCGCCAGCGACTTCCTCTACAGGACCACATAGGACTGGTTTGTTTACATCCAGTGGCTGTTTTTATCTTGTCAACACAGAACCGCCGCTTATCTCATGAAGAGCCGCGTTAGCTTCTTCGGCTAATGTTTGTTGGTACACTTACTTACAAAAGCTGCTCATTTCCAGTTGTTCAGCGTAATTTCTATAATAGTCGCCATTATGTTAATATTGTAGGAGAGGTGGAAAGGCTGTAGTCAGCAGGCACTAAATATGGAGGCTGTAAGACCAAAGAGGACGAAGACAAAGACCAGCGGAAAGACTCAGGTGATCAAATCAAGTTTTTAGCGAATACTATCATGTTTTTCTATTTTTTTCAAACATTGTCACAGGTGTTATAGGTCTACTCCAACAAGGTTTGCTTCAGGGATAAATTACTGCGTCCATTAGAGACTTTAACAAACGCACTAACAGTGATTACGGGCTGTTCAAAGTCTGGTCAAAAACTTGGATAAAATATATATATGATAATAATTGAAAAATTTCTTTGCTTTGATAGACATAGATGTTGGGCCATTCCTGTGAGACATCACAGTGTATATTCTATTCATTTGTTTATCACAAGATGCATAAATTAAGCCACACCCAGGGCTCGGATTGAATTGTTAAACAAGATAAACTAGAACGGCAAGCAGTTACGAACGGGGCCAAATCCTCCTCGCCACTCGGCCCCCAGGCCCGAAAGAGCCCACTGAAGAGAGCCCACTGAAGTCAGCCCTGACGGACGATGGGTTGTGTGTGCTATATATGTGTGTCTATGTTGAATGGGAATCACTGGTGTCCCATAACAATGTAAACAGAACCGTTCACTTTGAATGGTTGCTGGACAGCTCGTAGCCATGGTAACAGCTGATGACATTACAAAAAATGAAATTTTGAGTATGGGAAATTGGTAGAGCCCGACCGATATGGGATTTTGGGGACCGATATTGATACCAATATTGGGGATTACCAAAAGCCAATATCCAATATATTGGTCAGGTCAGATATCAGACTGCAAAACACTAAAATACTCCTTTCACTCATTTAACTTAACTAATCTAAGAAACAAACACAACATGAGACATACAACCTCAACACACACAACAGTAAACTGCTTTAACACCTATTTTCAACTTGTAAGATATGTGCACAGTCACCTGACTCAGCAAAATAGGAAATGACATGTCACATGATAACAACTGGCTGCATATTGATCGATGTTGATTAATTGGTGATAGGCTATAATCGGGGGCCAATTAATCGGTTGGGCTCTAAAAATTGGTTTGTTAATAATTTGTGCATTTTTCAACCAAACAAAATTACATATACACACACACACACATACAAACACAGGGGATGAGCATACCGTGATGTAGCCCAAGACTTTATGCAAATGCATTCTTGTGCGGGGTTTATCAGCTGTAACCAAACACCTCAGCCTCACACAAGACCAGTGCTGCTGTTACCATGGAGATAAATATTTCAACAGGAGAAACAGAAGCTGATCTCTGCCTCTGAGAGGCTTCAGAATAGCTCCTAAAAAGGTGCTATTTATGAGAAAATCATTAACGTTAAGTGGAAACTAAAGTGATCATGAGCAGCAGAAAGACCAGGGGAACACACAGATATATATATTTTTTTGGCAATACAGTGAGAAATGACTGAGGGGACTAGATGGTTCGCTGGTAGAATTCTCGCCTACCACATGGGAGGCCCAGGTTAGTTTCCTGGCTGGTCCCATGCCTGGTTGGCTGGAAGGGCATCCTGATGTAAAAACATGCCAAATCAACCCTGAAAGGGAGCAGCCAAAACAGAAATCAACAACTGTGAGAAATAACTGAGCTATGGCAGTGTACAAACAGTTCATGTGCGGGGTTTTTTGCATTCATGTACAAAAACCATACATGCTGTCATAACGTGTCACAGAAAATCTTTGGTCCAGTCCACACATTTGTGTCTTGACAGAATAATTTAAGGATCAGTTGTGTGGGACTTGAAATCTTGCCACATTTGCAGCGCCCCCTATTTGCCAAACTTGGTTCATAGCCTCATAGTCACGTGTCATGGGTGACATGTCTGCCACTACACGTCTCTCAGCACACTCAGGCTTGGCCCCCTAATTAATGTTATATCTGAATACTATGTTTACTTTCAGCTGGCGAGAAAGCAGAAAAAGGCAGAAGACGAACAACGAGCTACAGCCCCCATAGCAGCCTGTGATGAGGCCTCCACTTCTGGCTTCACTGATATTCCACTCAGCCTTCCATATCAAGAGGACAATGAGCAACAGCAGGAGCCTGCACAGCCTGTGGACACAACAGTAAAGCCATCAGATCCTCCTCCTGACAAGCACCTGACCTCCTCCCAGACTTCATCCACATCAGTATTATCTAAGACTTTACAGTCATCTTTGAATTTGTCAGCAGAGACATTGCAGGTTACAGCGTCAAAAAAAGAGGACGGGAACATTGAAGCCCAAGGGGCTGAGCTTAAAGTTGTGCCAAAGACAGCGGAGGCAGGAAGAGATGAGGAGACATGGAATCACCCATGTGCTTCATCCCAGTTTCAAAACCTTACAGCTCCAAGTGCTCCTGCTTTGTACCCATCTCTCCCTGCACTGGAGGAAGGCCCTGTGATGCCACTCAGTAGTGGGGAACTTGTCAAAAACTGTGGAAGGGGACCTGCCGTGTTGGCACTCGCTGAGCAGGAGTCCTCTCCCCCAAGTTTGCAGCCTCTGGAATCTGTTGCAGAGCTCTCTAGAAGCAAACTGTACCCAGAATTACCTAAAACTGCTCCAGAGATTCAGGTAATTTCTATCACCATTAGGGTTTGAGTAAGACTGTGAAATATGTCCAAAATCTCTTAATTCAACATAAATCAATTAATATAAAGAGATTAAGATTGATCTGAATAAAAATAAATGTATTTTTAGAAACTTGTTCTACCAATCAAGATCTTACTTGTGCTTTTTCCCTGCAGCCTTTCTCACTGGAGCAGCTGAGTGTCTGGGAGCCAGGGGGAGGGCTGCGAACGTGGCTAGAGGGTGTTGAAGTGTGTGCAGCCCAATTCTGTGCTTTAGCCAGACAGGAAAACCATGAATTGACTGAACTTCTACAGAACTATTGGCGCTGCAGAAGACAGCTGACTCAGTCACACACACAGCTCCATACACAATCCTCTGACTGCAAAAGCACACAGAACCGTCTCTGGAGTTTCAGAGATGAACAACTTACACTTCAGGTATGTTTTGTAAACAAAAATACATTGTAGAAAAGACAATAATAATTTGCTGTTGTGACACTTTTGATGTAATTTTATTCCTACAGGGAGTGTGTGCTGACCAGTCTAAAGTGTGCGGGTACCATCGCTTTCAGCAAGCTGACTTTAGTCAGAGTATACTAGCTGAACTGAGGAGATTGTTTGAAGCTCGCAGTGAGCTGCTTCATCAAAAGGTGGCTCTTCATGCTTACACTGCTCTGCTGTCCCGCCTCCAGGTGGAATCATACCTGTATTGCCTTTTAAAAGGTTAGCAACTAAATAATTCTGTTCTGCTGCTGCTTCCCATGTAAATTGGTACACATATATATTTTTCCATTTATTAATGTATTATTATTATTGTTTTTGTTCATCTTGTCAGATTGTACTGGCACTCAATCCCAGCCTTGTTCTCTCAGACCTCTGAAAGAAGCCATTAGTGTCCTGTTTAGCTTCATACGTAGAGTTCTGGATGATGCACAGTTCCAGGCAGACATCCATCACTGGCTAGAGAGACTGGTATACACATTAAATTTACCACTTCCCTTAATCTGTGTTTCCCAGGTTAGTGTTTTTCCTGACTGTCTGTTCATATGACCCTGGGTGTCCTGTAGGTGGCAGTCCTGCTGCATATTGGAGATTCAGGAGAGCACCTTTACCTGCTGTGCCATCTTCTGTGCTGTCCTGCTGGGGTGGGAAAGTGGGCCGCTCCCTTCCTTCAGGTTAGTTTGACACAATGTGTAATTTATTTCTATTATTTAATGGTACAAACACATGACTGGAGGTTTTTGTCTTATGCCATTCTAAAGATTCAAGTGTGGGGGAACAGCTGTGGAATACAGCACTTCATGCAAGCCTTGGCAGTCTTAATGTCCCCTGCAAGGTACTTAATTGAGCTTTTTAATACCCACTGAGTTGTTGGTTTTCTATGTGAATCTAGGTCATTTTTTCAGGGTCAAACATAGTTGTGTCTCTAACTAGTGACCAATTTGTCCTAATCTAGACATCGCGCAGAGTTTCTTGGCCATATGAAACCATGTGAGAGCCAGAGCTCAGCAGCCTCTGGACCTGAGTCTGGAAACTGGACGCTAGTGGATGAAGGCGGAGAAGAGGTGTGTATTTAAAATATTGAATTTTAAGGAAAGGTACATGTCACAGTTTAAACCCAAATAATTAAAACTCCAGTCAAGTGTACCAAAATATCAGGTACATATTAATCTTGTAGTAAAGATCAAATTAAAACAGCACAATGTCATGGAATAAGTTTATCCATTTTAGTACATACCATATTGGCCCGAATATAAGATGACCTTGAATATAAGACGACCCCCTCTTTTTCAAGACTCAAATTTGAAAAAAGACTTTTTGAGCAGCAAATTTAATTTTTATACAGAAAATAATTACAGTACATCTGAAACAAATGATTATAACAACATATTCGAGAGAAAAAGCATGTTATTTTGCCTCATTCAAATCATGCAAAAACCGTCTATCACATCTTAATATCCTCGACTTATGAAGGGGTTCCATTCTACGTAACTTGAATTTCTACGTGTCAGACGTTTTTTGCCGTTTTTTAACCCTTTAATACCCCCTAAATGTAAAAAAAAAACATCCAAATACACGTCTTATACTTCGTACTAATAAAATAACATAAAATAACATAAAAAAAACAAGATACTGTACTTACCATTACTGCTGAGAGGAACTGCTTGAGAAAAAGGAGGGTGAAAAAAGGCAACGAAACAGAGAAAATTACGCAGCACTAAGCGCATCGCACAGACGCTGTAGTATTTGTGCGACATTACGCCGCATTTTACGGCGTTGTACATGTCGACGGCGTAAAAAACGG
>JAPTGZ010000026.1:27183237-27195659 GCA_029814645.1 Fowleria isostigma | reverse complement strand
TAACCCTCTCAGGGCCAAATTAAGTTGCAGTAACAGGAAAAATCAGATATTTAGCTGTTGCAAATCTGCAACACCTGGCTTGAGAGGGTTAAACTGTGACTTCTGTAAAACCTTATTTTGTTTATTTTTTGTGTGTTGTTTGTACTGGTAACGCCAGATGTTAAAACTGTATTTATCCAAAACCCGCACCTTAAGTGTTTTCAAAGTAAAGCTTTGTGATATAACATTAAATCCTGTTCTGATCAAGTAAATATGTGTATATTTCTGTCGCAATTTAATTTTCCCCGGAAATGTTTTTAAAAAAAAGAAAGCAAACAAAAAATATCACCTTGTTAACAGCAGCAGTGTGATATATCACAATGTATCGCATCATGATCCCAGTATTGTGTGGCCAGATTCTTGCCAATATACACTCCTAAATATAACCTGGTGCACAAAAACCCAAACAAGCTGTACATGTAACCTATTGACCTACATACTGGTGTCCCCCAGCTGAGTCACCGGGCTGCTCCGTTTTGCCTCCGTTTCCACATCCTCCTAACCTTGTGCTGCCAGACACATCCGTGGGGGGGGGTTCGCTGCACCCTAATGGTACACAACAGTAAAAGTCTGATGTCTTCCAGTCTGCCAAAGCCACTCTAATAGCTTTGCGCTCCGCGGTGAAGCTGGCAGTATAGACAGACACACACACACTCATCTATCTTCACAGCTGGATATCTGCTGTGGATGTATAAACACAGTCTGTGTGTCGAATATAAAGGCACCTTGCCGCTGTTAACTTAAAAGTGTGTTTTTCTAAATGAGAGACAGAGAGTGTCAGATGCCGTCTGTGTGTTATAAATGTACTCATTAGACAGCGTGCTGTTGTCTTTCTGCTGGGTGTGTGCTGATCTGTGTGTTTTCCTCTGCTGTGGGATGCTTCGGGGTGGTTATAGGTCGTTCACAAGACCAACACATGTTCTGAGAGAAGCTGTAAATATACACAGAGGGGATACTGTTCAAACATATATGTTGACTGTATGCACTTTTTCCTTTACTTTACTTTGTATAGCACAACAAAGTAAACCCCCACCCCTCAAGTTGTACATGAAGAAGGTTACAACTTGAAGGGTGGGAGCAACTTAAACGTCAGGGCAGTGAAAACCACCAAGAAAAGCTTTTACATGTCTGTCTGTCGAACAGTTTGGAGGTTTGATTAAGGCAACGATCCAACAACATACAGCTGTTTAAATTAGGATATAAAGAAATGGTTTTAAAACAATACAGGGATGAAGGGCTTTGATGGTCACATGTTTTTTTTCCTTTTTTTTCTTATTCTTCTTTTGTAATTTTCTGTCTTTCTTTTTATTAAATGTGTTTTGTTCTTTGATTTTCACTTCCATTTTACTTTATTTATTGACATTATTTACTACATATATTTACATTATTTCATCTTGGTGTCTATAATCTGTTGTGTTTTATTAGTATTTTTCTATGTATTGGGTACATTTGTGTTATGTTGTATAAAGTCAGTTTTGGTGTACTAATGCATGTTTACAACCAATTTATTTGACATAACAGCAACCAAACAAGTTTAGGTGGTGACACTGGGAGTGGAAGTAAATAAGTTTCACTCTCTTTCAGGTCACTAAGGTTGTACATAAATAGTGTAGTGAATACTGTTATGTAATTTCTGTATATTGTGTACACATAATGATATGTATATTGCTTGCTGCCTGTAATCTGTTGTGTTTTATTGGTGTTTTTCCTCTTTATTAGGGTTCTGTATGTTGTGTTAAAACTTATCTTGGTGTATGAATGAGTGTTTACAACCAATTTCTCTATGCATGTCTCTATGTATACTCAAAACATATTTGTTCATGTAAATTTTCCATGTATATTTTGTTTACAATAAATTCTCTATGTATGTCTGTGCAGACATCATTGCATGTATATAATCAGTGTTGTCTGCACAAGCTCAAAATATACCAATAACCTAAGTAACAAACTTGCTCATAACAGAACATGAGTTGTACATGATTTACTCCTGTGACGCCCTGATTCTCTTGTACTTTCCACTGTTGACCAAACTAGAGCAAAAGGCAGACCAGATAACCCTGCGGGAATAGTACAGCCCAATTTTTGCCAAATGTGAGCATGTAGTGTATCCCACAACTGCACATGAAAGTGTTTTTTCTTTAAGACATATTATACATAAACATGTGTGACACAAGTACATACATAAGAACAACCAGCACAGACAATATGTCACTGCTGCTCTTTTGACAGAGCTAGAGGCAACTGAATCATACAATCTGTTTGCTGCCATTTTCAAGCTGTGCCTCTGACACACACCGTTGAATCTAAACGCACACACCATCGCCCATGTGTCAGATCGCACATATCATGAAATGCATTAGCTAAAACGCAGACGCATATGCATATAAAAACAACAAAGACGCATCTGTGGCCGAAAAGCCGCATTCATTTGAAAACAATCATAGATCAATCTGCATAGAGCCGCCCACCACTGTTAAACGTGCGTCTCTTTACAAAGGCGTTTATTGACGGCGCTCTAACAAAAGTGATCCATTGATCCAAAGCAAAAAAGGTTTGCTGGACTATTGTGTCTCACTGTGAATTTTACGTGTGACAAAAGTTAAAGAATGAGACGGTGACAAAGTCGGGTTTGCGTCAGCATTTCATTTTCAGCTCTGATTTTTTCAGCAAGCGACAACACACCTGTGGCCGCAACGAAAAAGCTAATAAAGCAAATTCTTGCGTGTGTGTATGTGGCCGCAGGTCCTTTGTCTGAGGTAGTCACATGACCAGTCTGACTTGGCGGCGTCCCCCTCCCTTGTGCAGCGCGCCACCATACAATGTAAGAATTAAATGTATAAGACAACAAGAAAACATGCCATGTGTTTAATTAACAACGAACAAGCAGACGCATGCAAACTTTGCCTGATGGGAGAAACATTGTTCTTTAAAAATACAAAAACATGTTTCCTAATTAGTCATACGTGAGCCATTAGTAATAAAGGGATGAGATAGATGATAGGATAGCGAGGGAGGGAAAATGGGATGAAGGAAAAGGAAAGATGAAGGGATGAAGGGAGCTGTGTGGGCTGGAGTGTGGGGGTAGTGAGCGGGGATAAAGTCGGAGAGAATCGATAGCACTGATGACGATGTTCCAGGGGATGTGTGTGTGTGTGTTTTTGATAAACAAACTGACAAACATGGGAGAAAGCAAAACAACACAGGTACATGGGGGTTAAACGAGATTGACGAGACGTGGCGGCGTGCTAACACGTCTGGGCTGTTATGTTTTTAGCCGCGACAGACTGGAAGATATAGGAGAAACAAATGAACGTGGGGATGGAAGGAAATAAGGAAGGAGAGAAGTGGAGGAAGGGCATATGAAGGGAAATAAAGGAACTAAAAAAAAAGATGAATAGAGCAGGGGGGAGGAGGAAGAGGCGTACACATAAAGACCATAAGGGACAAAATCAATCGGAGAAAGGGGATGGAAGGACACAGGGAGGTAGATAGTGAAGATGAAGGGTGGTGGGGCATCAGAGGAGGGGGAAAGAGAGATGGAGGCGGGCTAGATAGGTCCCAAGGGTGAGATTTCCTGCTCCTCCACGATAGGACGGCCTGACAGACGACTCTGTGGATCTAAGCGCCTATCCTATGTGCATGTTAATTACAGAGACAGAGAGAAAGTCTGCCAAGGAGAATGGCACAAAGGAAGCTCAGGTGCTCCTCCTGTCAAAACAAGTCGATGGCCTACCCTCCACAGGCCTTTAATTACAGCCAGAGCCACTTTTCAATGGAGCCAGCCTGTATACATTCAGACATAAGGATAAACATACAGTTTATCTATCACACAAAAACATGAGCACAGCCATAAGTGTCAAAGGTGATAAAAACAGGCTGGAGAAAACAGCCAATAGAGACTTGGCTGCTCGAGGGCATTTTTCTTGTAGTTAACTTTTTCTTGACCTCACCGAGACCATCAGCAGCACAACAACAGGCTAATGGTCTCGCTTTTTTTCCTCCTCATTTCTCTTCTAGAAGCACCCCCTATCTCCGTCCAGCCACAGCCTGGCTTCCCCAGACCGTGGCAGCGCACTTCTTCTAAATGAGTTTAGCCTTTATTAGTCTGTCAGAGGGGGGGAAAAACGTTGTTTTCCCCGGTAGCAGGTCGAGATATTATTCATCTATAATTGGTAATAACCTCGTACCCCCACCCCAAGGCAGCTCAATCTCCACTGAGTAATCACTGCCATCGCCTGCTCTGCTGGAAACAGCATTATTAGGTCCATGGCACTGTCTCTACCTCTGCTGTCTGCCAAGGAGGTTTATTATCTTACAATATATGGCTTCACTGCTGTGCTTCTTTTAAAACCACAGGCTGTGGAAGGTGAATCTGGCTGGAGTGTAGTTATCTCATATTCCCCTGCTACTATCTAATATCTCAGCATCCTGGACAGCACAGTCTGCAAAATAAGCTCTGCTGGGATCTTTTAAGCTCACGTTTATCAGTTTTTTCATATGACAGTAGGATTCAAGGTGTTGTGCAAAACACCTTTCACTTTGCAATATTTAACTGTCACCTTAGCTGCTTCACTGTTAAAATGCTTTTCAGTATGGGTGCACTCGCATGCCTCCAGAGAATACTGGTAGCAGGTTGTCAGTAGAATAACCTCCCCCCTTTAAACCTGGGTTTAATACTACATTATTCTCTGTAGATAATGGTAAGTGCCTGAGGGGTTTGTATAGTAAATTAAATTAAAATGAGTCAGGAATCATCCTTGCAGTAGAATATTATCAAAATACAACTATGTGTACTTCATTAAAACAAATCAGCATAAAAATATGAAAATACAGATGCACAATATGAGGATATTTAGTGTTGTACTCTACTGTGGGCAACTCACAGACTTAATGGTAAAATTTGTTTTCATTTGGATAATGCATGGTATCACATAGACATAATTTTGACAAGAAATACCTGAAACAGACATTACATTTTTAAAGCAATGCTACAACCAGACTAGTCCTCACAACAGATTTAACCACCATCAACCTTCACCAACTATGCAAGAATCATGTCAAACAATATGTACTGACTTTCACTTTGGTAATTGAGGTGTTTCTCATCTTTCTTTTTCTGTTTTGTTAAAAACTGTACACAAGTTCTAAATTAATGTTGCAAAAACAATAAAATATCAGGTAAGAATCTTTTACTTGTTACAGAAATAGGTTTTTCCATGTGGTCATTTTATATAAACTACTCAGTTGATAGAAAATGAGCTGTATTGTTGTATATGTATTGTATATGAATACGAAATTATTTCTCAGCATGAGAATTAAACTGAAAGAATGAGCCAAGAATTGACAATAAAGCAATATCAGATGCAACAGCAGCTTATATGTAAAAATAAGGATAATGCTCATGTATCATATTTTGAAAGGACAAATATTTGACATTTTAGGAGCTGCTTGTGTATATTAAACAGTGTTTATTCTTCATCTCATTTTGACATTTAACCTAATAAATATTAAAACTGCCATTTTCATCAGTGAGTGTTTGCTGGAACACTGCCACCCAAAAATTGTCATTTTGGTCTTCCCTTGTTCTCCATCCCAACCCTCCTAGATGCCAAATATGCAATAATGTGGGACGCCACAATACAAGCCCAAGACAGAGAAACAACGAACTGGAAGAGAGAGTGACCTTGCGGCTGCTTAGAGCAGACTAATATTTCATCAGCTAACACAGAGGGCACACCTGCCTCACAGCTATACTCAGGTTCCCACATCTGCCAACGGCTCTGCGCTTCATCCCTGTGAGCGGGCATCAGGGGAGGCAAGACAGGAAAAAAGAGAAGACAAAAAAAAAGGAAAAACAAGAAAAGTCTCGAGTGGGTTTAGATTGAGACTACAGTTGATTTCGGGGAGATGTGTAGGTTGGTTTTGAACAGATAAACCACAAAAGAGAGAAAGTGACACAGAGTGATCTGATGACAAAAAGGAGAAAAGCAGCAGACTGACGGGAAAACACGCTGGGACGACTCGAGCGGTAAACCACCTACGGTATTGTAAATTTCACTGCAGCTTGGGACTACCCCTGTGGCAAATACACACAAGTCTGTTCTCAATAACTAACAAAAAAAAAAAAAAAAAAAACGCCAGGGAACTGGTTCAGCAGTCAGAGGGAGGAAGTGGCATCATGTGCTCAAGTCAGTGTTGTCCTTCTGTCGGCGGGAGAAGTGAAAGCATTCGAGTGGATTCTTTCAACAAGCTGACCCATTCAACATTACAGATGAAGTCACTGACTTTTCCAAGTCTAGGTTACACTGACATGCAAACCGGTAATGCAGGCAGCTACTGCATTTTACACGCTGTTTTGTTTGAGCACATTGTTGCTAAGCAAACTATCTTGTGCAAGTTTGAGAATGTTTGTGAATGATTACACCACATCAACGTCAATGACAGCAAAAACAATTAACATCATCGTGTAAGAATAACTCATTACATCAGCTTCTCTATTTGAGTCCGGTATTTACTTCCATCTCCAAAAACAGCACTTTAGGTACAAGAAAACTTAATTAGGTAATAGTCTCATTATATATCTATATGTTTAACTACTTATTTAAGAGTAGAGCTGAGCAATTAATCACAGTATTACTGAAACTGTGGTGAAGTGAAATGTAGAGCTGAGCAATTAATCAAATCATGTCAGACTGATAAATTATATGATCTAAAAAGGTTGTGGCTGAACATTGATCACAACATTTTTTGTTTTGTTTTGTATTTGGTTGGGTTTTTTCAGGGGGTGCACTATTTGCAGTTTGGTTGAAAGAAAAAAAGAAAAGGGATGTTTGATAACCAACTTGACTTTACATAAATTTGGTTTTGGTTTAGGTGGTTCCCAAAATCTCTTGGGTGCAGCACCTAAAAGGTAATAATGGTAGGGAAAGTCCTGCAATCAAGTTTGTCCAAAATATTTTTCTACATCATGTAGTTCTGTTCTCACTAAGTGTAATCCTCACATGACACGAGATGAAAGTTGTTGATGAAAGGTAAAATGCATAAAGCGCAAAGAGATGGTCTGGTCTACAAATCACACTCACCAAACAGCAGAATGCATTTGCATTTTAGTAATCGATGTTCTGTTTGTTCTTCAGCCCAATACAGAAAAACTATATAAAATCAGTTTCAATTAAATTAAATCAGAGGTGTTTAATTGAGAGCCGCATCGGCGCCAATGCCGCAGCCTCCCTTTAACAAAGGACCAACCAGCCTCACGTACAACGCCATCAGTCTCAGAGACTTCATCACGGGTCGCCCCCCTCTCCCCTGCTTTATCTCCAGGTTTCAGCCTGATAATGTGAAAATACATCAATATATATAAATTAAAGGTCTGCTGTCCTGATGGGATTTTTGTCTGGGTATGCTGTTCAGCCACCAAGATGTCGGTTTCCATAGGATCGACCTTCGACCTGGTCTTATACAGTGCCAGCGCGCATATAAACAACCCCTCCCCTCGCTGCTCTGCCTCATACCATCAAATGGCCAGTAGAGCATCACAAAGGAAAAGAGCTGACCGCAACCGACCCCACGTGTAACACACATGTACACAAACACACTCTGCATGTCAGAACCAGGACTTGTAGTCAAACACAGAGAGAGGCATCTGGGCTGGTGCAAAGCGTAACAGACCAGAGGAGAAGAGTGAAGAAGGAAAACATGGACAGATAGTGGAGGAAACAAAGGGCAAAGCACAGTACCAATCAAGTGACCCGCGTAAAACAAAGGGCTATCTGTAAAAGCTGCGGACTTCATCCCAGTCTCTGATGAGAGAACTTCGATCCCCAGGCAGGCGGGCTGCAGAGCGCCTACAAAGCCCTGATGGAGCCTGTTAAGCCCCCTCTTCGATTCAGCTCATTGAGCTCCACGCTGCTGATCAATTAGAGAACAGCTGAACCAGCTGCTGACCAGACAAATGTTCTCTTTTTACCGTTTTAAGGAACAGACTTTTTAAAAAATTGTTTTGTTTGCCACCTTGCATCTGTTTCCTCCCCATAACATCCAATCTGGCCTCTTTTCTCCTTGGCTGACTACAGAATCGACAACATGCCTGGTGTGCCATGCCAACACTGAAGAGCTGACAGGGAAATTTTCCACATAAGTGACTTCAGTTTGCTAAACCACTTAAAACAGTTATGAAGGATCTTTGACAGAAGTAGGGGTGTAAGAGATTAACTTTTTTTTAACCCATTAGGACCCAGTGTGACATTTGTGGCACTTCCCAAATAATTTTTCTCTATATTTAACCATCCTTGAGTGGTTTATTGCCATTTATTGTAATATCATCTTATGCATTTGTTTTTTCAGTAAAAATCAGAGGAAAACTGAAGAAAAAGTGACTTTTTCAGTCCAATCTATCATTAACTGAATATAAACCCAGCGTGTCCATCCACTGTCATTGATCCAACTCCATGGGTTTTACTGGTGAATCAGTGTTGTAGAAGATGATGATGTTTCCACGCTAACTACAGAGCCTCTGAACACCCAAACAGGTCATAACTGATGACCATGAAAAGATGAATAACTGTATTTTACAGGGATTAAACAGTTTATGTCAGTAGATGATTTTGGTAAACAGTGGATGTTTGGCTCTTTATAGGTTAAAATAGATTAAATTTAGAGAAAATTTAATTTAGGAGCCAACACAAAAGTAGTGGGTTGAACTCAATATTAGACAAAAAAAATCCACCATCCAAGCAGCCAAAACAAAAACAAAGCTCTTTTCTTACATTTCATTAAATCTTGATATGGTTTACTACATTATCACCAAACATCCCTTTCTTCTTCTTTGTGTTTCATCTCTGAGAAAACATACAGGTCTATACACGCTGGACAAAAATAATATGCTCCTATATTGCACTGTCTTTGCACTGAGACCTTTACAGACTGGATTTTTCTCCCAACACATAAACACTACTGTAGCAGTGCAGGTATTAGCATAGCTTTACACTTATGTGCTATCCTCACACTGTCTATTTATATATCACATCCTCTTTTATTGGATTCATTGTGGTTGGCAATCTAGTCTGAAGCAGCCTTTACTCCTAAAAGCTGCAACATAAAAGCCATTTAATTAGCCTAACAGTTGCTACAGGCTTTGTTTTTTTCCCCCAAACTGTCTTAGAGACCCTCAGAATAGCATTTTATTGACCTGCATTCGGTGTTCTTTATTCATTCAGACCCTGAGTGAAACAGAGCAGTTGTCAACCCAAACCGAGACTAAATCCATGACACGATCACCCATGGTTTTCACACATGATTCCATTTTCTGTGTCATGGTTCTGACATATTTTTGATTTAGGTCCAAACCATAGCTGATTACAATAAAACTGCCATATTTTATCTTGTTCATTCACTCCCACCCAAAATAAATACGTGAATGAGAACAAAGAAAGAAAATCACTTTTTAACCCATAAGAACCCAGTGTGACATTTGTGGCTGTTCCCAAATACATTTTTTTCTCTAGATTACATTTTTCTTTAGTGGTTTATCACCATTTATTACAATATTACCCTTTGTATATTGTTTTTTTTCCCCAGTGTAAATCATGTATTTTCTTAGAATTTAGTTTCCATGTAGATGTTCATAAAAGCTCAGATTAAAGTTGAGGGTTATTATATCAAAAACAGAAAATTGAAGATAAAGTGACTTATTCAGCAAAATACAAAGAATGGGAATAGATAAGAATTTAATGATTCTGATTCCATTATTGATTTTGCTTATTGATCTGATTCATGATTGATTCTTATTGGGTGAGGGAATAAAAGTGTACAAAAGGTTTGTTTGCATTAACTGTCTTTTATATTCCCATCTTTGCACAGAAAATATAACATATATAGTATGCACAAATACTAACAGATGATGCCAGGTCCGTTTTGGGTTCTGTGCCAGTAAAATACATGTGAAGTGTTTGTTGGAGCTGTGGTAGATCATAGTGTCCAGTGGAGCTGACTAATATGTTGCCACATAGTGTGTTTTACCAACTGTTCTTGCTCCTATATTCTATCAATTACGTTGGAGCCACCGCTGGACTGGTGGGGGACCAGTACTGAGCCAAGGACTGGTACCGGTGGTGCGGAGCCACAAACTGGTACCGAGCATAGACTGGTATGGATGGTGCGGAGCCAGTGGCATGAAGCTGTGGGCCAGTACCAGAGGGGCTGTTGTGCACAAGTGTCCCTAAGTAGCATATCAAACATGGGAGATTCCTGTAAGTTAATGTGATGCTGTGGACATTTTTTTTTTCCATATTGGAGGGATTTCCCCCTTTGAACAAATGTCTGCTTTGACAGTGTTACCTGTGGACCTGGTGTCGTCTACACCTAAAATATAGACAGACTTAAGAGCATTTCTGCCTCGACATCATGGCGGCTACATTCTGAACCAAAACAATGCAGCATACGTGTGACGTCATTACGCATGTACAACGAGGGTGGAATCGGTAAGCAGAATCGGTAAGCAGGCAGACAAACAATTCCAAGGAATTGAGCTACTGGTAACCGGTTGTCAAAAAGCACCATTCTCGATTCCCATCCCTATCAGTAGCTAAACATAAAATAATCTAACTCCATGGGTTTTATTGGTGAATTAATGTTGTAGAAGATGACAGTGTTTCCACGCTAACTACGGAGCCTCTGAACGTCCAAATGGGTCATATCTGATGACCATGAAAAGATGAATACCTGTATTTTACAACAATTATTTACATGTATTGATAATATTAATGATTCAACAGTTATTAAACATTTTGTATCAGTTGATGATTTTGGTCACCGGTGGATATGTGGGTCTTTATGGGTTAAAGGATACCCTCAAATTATTGTCATCAGAAGATTAAAAATTGAAACAACAAGGTATGAAGTCATATGAACCAAGCAGGACTGGAGAATCTTTATAGCCCTGGAGAAAAGGCTCCACAAAGCAACAACAGTACACTACAGACATTCGACAGGATGTGTGTGAGACTCACCCATCCTCCTTGGCTCTGGATCCAGTCCTGAATGTGGTTATCCAGGTACAACGTCATCCACTCTACGATCCTGCCCACCAGTGGACTCATCTCCTTCTCCACACACTCGACACAGAGCGCCCCGCCGAACGCAAAAAGCCCTACGATGCGGCCCCAGTTGACACCGTCCCGAAACACCTCGTCCATCACATTTTCAAAGCTTTGGTATGCCGTGGCTGGCGTGATGTGCAGCTGGTTGTGCAGATCGCTGAAGGCGCGGGCGTACCGCAGCTCAAACTCATTGGCCGAGTCCCGGAGGGCCTCTTTCACCGAGTCCAGGTTTGTCGTTGATGGTAAACGCTGCCGCACGGGAGATCCTGGAGGGGTCCCGGGACTCGTGCCATTAAAAGTCCCGTTGGCATGCGTGCTTACTCGCTGTTCCTCGCCCACCCCCGCCTCCCCATCATCAGTCCTCCTGGGGGGTTCTATGAGTCCAATGTGGTTGATGGGATAATTTCTCTGGGAGAGTTTATAGTTTATGTAGAAAACCACCAGTTCTCTGTTTTGAGTCATTGTCAACGTAAAAGGTCTTTTTTTCTCTTTGCTCTGCTGTCCTTTGCCTCCGCTCCTCTCTTGGTCAAGCCTCGCTGTGTTAGAGTGAACAAACACACTGCGCCGGGCTGTTTCCTCTGCTCAGACCACCATGGTCAGCTGATATCCAGAGGACGCTCAGGGGGTAAAATCCAAACCTCCGCAAGGCTGACAACTCCACTCAGGACCTGTAGAGGGACAACAATGAAAGGTCAAAGTGTGGATAGCCTTTAGTGGGCTGTGATTATGTGTGTGTGTGAGAGGGAGCGTGTGGGAAGGGGCTGAAGACTTTCAAATTAAATTTAGACAGTTAGGGTCAAAGTGCACCTCTAATTGGGCTGTTACATATGGAGCAGATGGCTATGATATTCATGAGACAACACCAGACTAAATGGGTGTGTATGTGTAAGAGAGAGAGATGGTGAGGGAGACAAAGAGAGAGGGGAGTGAGGCTTTAGGTGAGTAAAGATCAGAGGGACAGCTCCACACGGACAGCTACCATGTCCTAATCGCTGCCCTTTGACCTTTGAGTCTAGCCTATTGGGTACTTTGTTTGCCACATAGACACTAATCTGCATACAGTCAAAAGAAAAGAGGTCCTTGAACGGCCATGAAAATCGGATTTAATGAACATTTCCACCATGTAAAGTTATAGCGTTATTATCATGCCTGCAGGCCTCAAATCATGACTTACAATCATGGAAAAAAGTATTAAGACCATCAAAAATCATCAAAAACAATGGTTATACAATCAAGTACTAACTCCTGTGTGTATCATGTGACTGAAACAGACAGAAAAGAAAA
>JAPTGZ010000026.1:27141919-27155670 GCA_029814645.1 Fowleria isostigma | reverse complement strand
CAGAGCTGCAAAACTGATTTTATTGTTTGTATAACAGTGACAATAAAGTCCTATTCTATTCTATTCTATTCTATTCTATTCTATTCTATTCTATTCTATTCTATTCTTACTTACAGTCATAAAAAAAAGATAAAGAGCATGATTTAAGGATACTATTAAAAGATCTGAAGGTGGACTGAGTATGTCATCTCACCTGTCCACAGCTACCACCACACTCTGAGAGCTGGTCTCTCCTACAGACTCCTGGATGTGAGCCATCTGTCTCTTGTCTTGACTTCCCACCAGGTTCCCTGTAACACCAAAAGTGTTGACAAAAAACAAAACAAAACAAAAAAAAACCCACACATACCGTTTTAGTGGCTAAATTAAATTTGAGGCAATTTAATAAAATTTGACATCAAGTAAAGCTGAATAAGAACAACAGCAGTGCATAGGGAGTCTTAAAGGAGTCTTTTAAGTGTGAATTCAACAGATGTTTAACGTAGAGTTGGGTATTAAAATGGTATTAGATCTTATGTGAAGCTCAGAATAACATGTGTGTGTGATTTTCTTACCCAGTCCTAGGGGCATGAACTCTTCTGTGCCAGAGGGAAGGCCCTTGATGCCCACATCCCTATCCCGGACCACTCCTGATATGTAGCGTGTCTTCACTCCTGTACCGATCAGCTGAGCAAGTTCCAGCTGACTGATGCACCTCAGAATCTATAACACACACATAAGAAAAATAAAACCAATGAGATGATATTTTCACATTTTAACTATTGCCATTTATACAGTAATGATAATGGATAAACTCTTTCTTGAATCGGAGCCTCGCTGATTCTCCAATTCAACTTGTGTGTAAAGTGCAGATGTTAAGCTATCAAGTCAACTGTGTTGAAAGCCCTAATAAAACCAAATTTATGAAACACAATCAAAACAAAATTTTCTGCAACAGCGTGATCATGTTTGGTGCTTGTTCACTTTGAGGTTTTCAATTTACAGGGGGAAAAAAATATCAGACCACCCTATGTTTTCTTCATGTTTCATGCTTAGACATTCCATGTTTTCTTTTCTGTCTGTTTTAGTCACATTATACACACACGAGTTAGTACTTGATTGCATAACCATTGTTTTTGATGACTTTTGTTGGTCTAATAATTTTTTCTGCAATTGTATATGTTTATTCAACATTATCAAAATTTTTTTGTTTTTGGTGAAAAACAGTAAAGAATCTAACTTTTACCAACTCTGATTTCATGTTTTTTGTGTGATTTTAGGTTCAGTGTGTTCATACAACATGTCAAATTAAAAAAAATAATTATAAAGTCACACAGGTGAGGTTGTGCTGAAAAAAATGATACCAAACAAGTCAAGGTAGACAGTTTTATACAAATATAAAGGCAAAATCAACAGTATTCAAGAAAGGCCGAAATCCACTTAGACTCCACAGGGTTAAAATATAAGCATATCAGAATTTAAGAGGTAACTCATTCATTCATTTTCCTAACCCGCTTAATCTCATTAGGGTCACGGGGGTCGCATAACTGAGATTAAATAAACATTTGTCACCTCATGCCAGGAGTTGCCTAAATAGTTTCCATCCGTGTGCGCCACAGTGATGAGGGTCTTGATGGTGTCGATGTTCTTCTGCTTCATCTCTGTGATGCTGGAACTGGCTGTGAGCAGGGTGAACCTGGCCAAGGCCTGGACATAGGCATCCCGCTCCAACTACACAGAGAAACACCATCAGTACAGCGACTGTCAAAGCAACCATGTCATTACTGGCATCGTAGTTCTGTTGGCCCATAGTCAGCACTGTGGATCAATTTAACAGCCAACAAATTTATAACAAGCAGAGGAAGCCATGTCTACATGTGAAGTACTGGTTTAACTAAAATCACTGATCTAGAATGTCAGGATTTCTCCATTTTGGTGCAGCATTGAATAGTCTGTTTGCAGATTCTTTACTGAACAAAAAAAAAAACATGCCCACAGTTCTTTACCATGTTTTTACTCTAATTTATGTTCATACTGAGAATGTGAATGATTGTATGTTATTTTTTAAATTTTAGATTTATTTCCAGTGGGGTATTAAGTATATAGCAACTTTGTTCTCAGTTTTAGAAACAACATGTTTTAAGTCACATTTAAAACATGAATCAATTCAGTCTGTATAGCACTCATCATAAAAATTGGACAGAATAATACAAGACATCATTCTTATCAGTGAGTGTAATTTCTTGACTTTTTGTGAAAATCCATAACCTGTATGTGCCTATTTAATAAATAGTGATATAGTATAATGATAATACTTTAAAATCCCAAAACCAATTGTTATTTCTAAGGAATGCTAATTTTAGCGGAGGGCGATCTGATGAGTATTTATTTAACATTTTTATATTTGCCTGCAGAAAAGCACTCACCAGACAATGGTTGCTTCCTGAACCCCCCCATCATACAGGAATGGGGAGATATAATGAATGGTATTTATTTAATGGACAGGATTACTTTTTTCTTCATCTTCAGACAATCCTTTTCTTTAAACTCTGGACCAATTGGGTCGAGTATATTCAGCCTTTACAACCAGATTTTGACAAATTTTATAACTTTGACTTTATCTTATTCTCATTGTTTCTGCATTTATTAAAGTTTTTAACCACATCTACTCCCTTCTCCCTGATCTCCCCTTTTTTTGTCAAATTGTGCACGTTTTCCTCTCCCAACATGTATGCAGTGATTGAAATTTATAAAATATGTGGATAGCAGTGTGTTTAAAACTGCTCTTGATATTATATGTTATACTCTGTTATATAAGCTGTTACTCCAAAATAAAAATATACATTTTTTAAAATCCCAAAACCATGACTCCCCCAACATGATTACAGCGCTAAAGATCTCTAGAAACTAAGTTGAACACTGACAGTTAAAGAGGATTTAAACAGATTCTGTATAAAACAACAGCAGACCTGCATGTTGAAGATGCAGGCGATCCTGATAGCACATCGGATGCCCTCCAGACAGAGTGAAGCCACCTCTGGGTCGTCACAGTCCTGCAGTCCAACACTGAACGCAGCTAACAGTGGGGTCCACGCCAGCTGGAACACACAAACACCCCAGTTATTTTTCTTCCTTTTTACTTTGACGGTTAAATAAGTTTGAAGTTTTTTGTTTTGTTTTGTTTTTTTTCCAGAAGGGACAGTGCATATTAATGAACACAATATGTGTCAATAAGATTAAAGCCAGGGTTAATTTCCATCTTTACTCCCTACATAAAACAACACAGCTCATATAAGACAGTCCAGTCCGGTGTACTCATTCAACAGGCAGGTAGAACTCATTGCACATTTATACTAGAGTATCCACACACACATATATATGTAAACACAATTACAGGGTACCAGATGACTTTATATCAGATTGTGGAGGTAGGTTTGATTGTCCGGTAATCATGACTCTAAATGTTTAGTGAATGAGCTGAGTGTGGGCAGGTCTCTGTTAACATTTGGTAATGTGTTCCAGGTTTGAGAAGCATGGTATGAAAACCTAGCCTGTCTAAAGGTGCTTTTTCTAGAAGAAAATATACAGTCCCATCTGGAACTAGCCCTGGTCAAGCTGTTTAGAGTTATCTGTATAAATTCCTGTAATGGGGCAAGCGCTAACTCATCAGTCTGCATATTTATGACATTTTCAGAGCTCAATAGGTTATGTTTTTTAAGATACTGCAATGATGATGAGTCTTTGGGTTTTAATCAAAATTTTCTCAGAGCTTGTTTATATGCTGTTCCTAAAGTGGTTGTGCATGCCAGTGTCTTGTCAGTCACACAGTTAATCATGTGTTAATTGGCTGCTGTGTCGAAATACAGCTTGGCTGTTTCAGGTGTTATTTCTGATTTGTTTGAAATTGTTTAAATTAAATCTCATTTTGTTTACTCTTTTTTTTCTTTTTACTTCTTGAGTCGATGATCACATCTAAGTATCTTTTTTTAACCATTGTCTTTTTATTAAGTTTTTCTTCATGCAAACAATAATAAAAATGAACAATACAGAACAGTACATTGTAGAAAAAAGAAAAAAAAAAGAAAAAACTAAAAGAATGCCAAAAAAAATTTATAATAATAATCCCCTCAAAGTAATCTTGTTTATCCCCAAATAGTTCACTGTCACAAGCCCAACCCAATTCCTCACCTGGCATAACATAGTTGTTCTACTTGATAAAGAATCATAAATGAGTCAGATTACTCTGAGGATTTTGGAATGTGTCTAAAAAACGGGCCCCATATACACTACTCACAAAAAGTTAGGGATATTTGGCTTTCAGGTGAAATTTATGGAAAATTTAAAAAGTTTACGCTACAGTGGTTTTATATCATGAAAGTAGGGCATTTAAGTAGAAGCATGCAATGGTAATTTCCATCTCAAACAATTTTTTGAAACAAAAGCCAACAACAGTGGTGACAATAAAATGTGACAACAAAAAATGTCAATATCTCAATCAACCGTATCAAAAATGTCAATATCATGATGCCCAAATGTGAGCATTATGATAAAGAGGACTGTTTAAATACCAATTCTAACTGAATCATGACATTTATTGGTCGATTCATGTATCAGTCATGTGCTGTGAATTGTGCTGCTTAGCTTCTTGTTCGAGAACAGACAGTTGTGCAAAAAGTTCTCAAACACTGAACTGTTGGACATGTGCATTCAAAAGTTTATAGAAGATCTCATTTAATTCACCTGTATAGGTTTGAGTGCATTTCAGGTTCATCCTGAAGTTTCACCTGAAAGCCATTTAATATCCCTAACTTTTTGTGAGTAGTGTACTATAAAACTGGAATAAAAATGGGATAGAATGATATGTCTTTGCCTAAGTATTTGACCTCATGTACTACTTCCAGTTTTGTTCCTTGCACCATCACAAGATCTACAACATGTACACTTATCGTATTTGAAAAAACATGGTCATTGTCTCTGACATGTTAAGGACTAATTGTGACCTTAGCAACCAGACACATTATTCAATACAATTAATCATAACTTCTAGTGTTTTCATACCTTGAACATGGGCCTGACATGCTCCAGGTGTGTAGCGCTGAAAAAGGGAGCCTGAGCATGGCTGACAGCCTCCATCAGGGCTTTAGCTGTCTTTGCCATCTGCTCCATTTCCATGTTGTACAACAGGCGACGCTGCTTTTCATTAGCTACATCTGAATATAGAACACCATAAAAGTTAGAATGGCTCTGACCCTGAACTTCATTAAGAGAAAATACATGATATGAATGAAGTGAAAGAAGTGAGAACTGACTCTGCTTAGTGGACTTTGGAGTGATAGAAAACTCTTTACTCTCCTTCATGGCAATCTTCTTGCCTGCAATCTCATCATATATAGAGGATAAATATTCCTCTGGCAGGTCCTTGCTGTCGTTGATACCGCGATTCATCTTAATGTACTGCTCCTTCGTCATTTTGTTCTTTACCTGCATAAACGAAGGTGATGAAAAAACAGTAGAAATTAACATTGAAGACTGATATTAAACAATTTCCAAAATATAATGACCACACATTAAATAAGTTCTCACCTGAGGACTGTGTAGATCTGTGGTGAGCATAATAATTGAATAAGCCAACACATAAGCAGTATCTGCACTGGCGAACAGAGTCTGACTGCAAAGGAAGACACACATCACAACAATTATTACCAGCTGAATGCCATTTGGCAACATTTGTGGGGGTTTTTCCCCTTGTTTTGTTTTTACGGTCTAAGTGTAAAACTTACCCTTGGTTGCACTCCAGGTATCTGGCAGCAAACTTTTCCATCAGTCTGTCAATCTTCTGGGCCTCACCTGGGAGTCTAAAGCCTTCCAGAAATGCCCTAAGTGCTGAGACAAAGTCCCGTCCACAGAAGTCCAACTGGTCCACATAGCAGTACATCACTTCTTTGTTGAACTTGATGTTTTCACCCAAGAACTCTCCCACCTGAGTCTGTGGATGAAGAAGAAAAGCAGGCAGGATTGTAACTAATCAAGGCTGGAGCTGTTCCGATAAGTTTATTTTTTAAACCACATAAAGCAGGCCAGACTTATTTGTATAGAACAATTCATACACAGGGCAATTAACAGCATTTTACAAAAATGGAAAAGAGACAAGTTAATAACACATAAAACATAATAATCAATTATTAAAATAAACTAAAAGAGAAGAGTGCAGACAGAACCCTTTCGGTTGTTATATGAGGCATTTTCAGCCTGGACTTAAACACTGTCTGAGTAGAGGTCTGTCTCACATCATCAGGAAGTCTGTTCCAGAGTTTAGCTTCATGAAATTGAAACACAGCTTCATCGTGTTTAGTCCTGACTCTGGGCACCAGTATAAGACCAGTCCCTGAGGTTCTCGGGGTCCGACATGGTTTATATGGGACCAACATGTCACAGATGTACTTTGGTGCAAGACCATGGACAGACTTCTACACCAGCAGAGCTGTTTTAAAGTCTATTCTCTGAGCCACAGGACACTGCAGAGACCTGAGCACAGGACTAATATGGTCATACTTCCTGGTTCTAGTCAGAACCCGAGCAGCAGCAATCACAGTTTAACTCTGAAACATTACATTTAAAGGTCAGTTTTGCTCTTAACCTTGATTATATCAAATTAAACAATAACATGTCTTCAGGTATGAACTTTTGTTAAACAAGGTTTTGTGATGTCTGAAAACAAAGCTCATGTCCATCTTATTATAACTTATTATTGTATATTCAGACAGTATTTTCCTCAGAGGAGATGCAATTAGAGCCTCTTTTCCAGAGTATTAATAAACAGACAAACACTGCAACATTTTGGTGATGAATACCATGGGTGTATTATTAGAGGTGGTTCTCTCAACACATCTATTAAGAATATACCAAAAAATACATTTTGGTTTAATTCAACATACCTGGATATTTTATGACTGATATTGCTACTGATGCAGAGATCAACTTTAATCTGGATTTACTCATTTAACACTTAATCAGGCTTAAAAGCCAAAGACTCCACTTAAAAAAATTAATAATATTAACATTTAAGCACTTAAAAGCCCTCACCGTGTCCAGTCTGTCTTCCTGGTGTAGGAACTGTGCAATGTCCTCAGCTGTGGAACCCAGCATGCCCTGGTCCTGCAGGTACTGGATACCTCGCTTTGGCTTCTTATTAAACCTATGGAGCAATCAGAAGAAAACATCTTTACTTAAATTCTCTAAAGCGGAACTGACACTATACAAGGTATCAATAAAAACTTTCCACTTATTTTTTTTCTTTGTTGTTTTATATGAATAGTTATTTGGCCAATGATTTCTGGCTGAGTTAATTTTAAACAGCTCAAGGCATGCTAATGGCCACTGAATTGTGACCAGTTTTGACCTCCTTGGTATGCTGCCGTGTGGTTGGCTGAAAAATGGATAAGGTGAATTTCCTCAGTTGTCAGCGCCAAGCCTCTACTTATAATCCTTGGACTGATTTGTCCATAAAATGTCCCCAAAAGTGAAGAATAACCAGACATCAAAAACGACACCATGCCAAGATTATCTGAGAATCAACACCACCGTGCCTTGGGTTCACAATGACCAGTCACAAACCCGGAACCTTCAACAGAATAATGTGTGTCCCCACACTGCATGGGTCACTACAGCCTTCCCGGAGCAAAACAACATTGATGTTCTGCCATGGTCAGCCCTTTCATCTCATGTATACTATTGAGCTTATCTGGAATCAGCTGGGACGACGCGTACCCAGACGTACTCCTAGTCCTTCTGCAGAGAGTTGGTGACGGCCTTGCGGCAGGAGAAGAAGAACATCACCAAGGACAATATCAGCCATGTAGTGCACTCATTGATGGTCATATCAGATACTGACTGCAGTGATTTTCAATTTTGTATTGTTTTTTTGGCCTAGATAGTGTAATAAATACACAGCATTCATAAAATTTCATGTTTTGAATTGTACAGCAATGAATCAAAGCAGAGTTGAGTTGAAAAAACATAATCCCCCACCCAAAAAAACCAAAAAAAAAAACCAAAACAAAACATAACAACACAAAAACAAAAAAAAACAAAAAAAACCCCAAACAATAATAATAATAATCAAGTGTGGAGTTTTTATTGATACCGAGTGCACAAGCTGATCCTAACTATAGGGATGGGAATCAAGAACCGGTTCCCAGTAGCTCAATTCCTTAGAATCGTTCGCCTGTCTGCTTATCAATTCTGTCTTGGTTGTGCATGTGTGATGATGTCACACGCACGCTGCATTGTTTTGGTTTAGAACATAACCACTATAACGCTGAGGCAAAAACACTCCAAAGTCTGTGAAAAGACAACACCAGGGCCACTAGTAGCACTTGCAAAGCTTCCATTTCTTCAAAGGGGGAAATATTTTCAATATGCTCAACCATTTGTCCACACTGCATGCAATTCATTTCCATGGAATGTCACGTGTTTGATATGCTACTTAGCGACGCTTGTGCACAACAGCCCTCCGCACCACCAGTACCGCCGCTGCTCCACTCCACCGGTGCAGCAATGACTCCAATGTAATTAATAGGACATGTGAGCATGAACAGTATCTAAAACACACTACATAACAGCATATTAATCAGCTACACTGGAAACTATGATCTACCACAGCCACAACCATCACTAACATGTATTTTACTGGAACAGAATCTGAACTGAACCTGGTGTCATCTGTTATTATTATTTGTGAATACTGTGTACGTTATATTTTCCATGTAGAGATGGAAATATAAAAGATAGTTCATGCAAATAAACCTGTTTGTACTCTTTTATTCCCTCATCCAATGAGAATCGATAACGAATTGGATTGATGTGCAAAATTAATAATGGAATCGGAACAGTTAAATTTTCATTAATTTCAATGCCTACCTAACTAATCCTGATATAAACACTAGCTAAGCTGAGCAAAGGGCTTACAGTTCGATGCCGTGCTCGATGATGTCCTTCTGCTGTTTGATAACCTCATACTGCTCTGGGTGGTCCGCCTGAGAAACTGGGACGCTGGAGGAGACGGTGGAGTCCAGCGAGCTTATGCTGTCTCGACGTCCTGCCAGCTGCTCTGGGAGCTTCAGCTCGCCACCCTCACCATCAGACGGATGCTCCTGGCCTGAAAACACACAGTCACTGATTTATACGAAGTATTTACACATGTTCCATTAAAACATTTTCTTACTTCATCAAATGACATGAATAAGGCTGCAATGAGCTCGACTACAAAGTAGCCCAGCAGTGGCGTACACAACAGTGTTCTACACATACCCAGGTTAGCTTGCAGGTTTGGATTGACGTACATGTCTTTACTCCACTCCACCATACATTTAAGGATTGACACCAGACACTCCAAACCCTTCTTACGAAGGCTCAGCTCCTGTAGATATTAAAAGGACAAACTGGGTTTAAACAAATTATAATTTAGAAATGCATTTAGACTCAAAACAGATATTGAATTCAAATAGACAAAGGTTTGTACATGTAAAAAGAAAGATACTATACACCTGATCCTGATTTTGTTATTTTCCCACAAAAATCCCTCATATGGTATATGTATGTATCCTGCTCTGAAAATGAAATTTTTCACACAATGTTTCAGGTATCTCAAAGATCTGCTAACATAACAATGTCCCTGAAATCCATCAATTCTCTGCTACATATAAATCTATTCAGAATAATTGTTAGACAATCAATATGAACTCAATTCGAGCGACATCACCCTGATAGAAGCAGAATAATGGTCAGAGAACCAATTTTTTCCAACAAATCTCCACCTAGAGAATAAAAATGACACCAAGTGAACTCTAAATGATAGTGAGAAAATGGACATTTGTAAGATGACCAATATGAACCAAACTTTATCTCAATGAACCTATTATTGCTTGATTTATGTCCAAAAAATGATTTTCAACTCAAACGCCACCATTGGATAACTTACAAAGCTCATAGAGAAGCTGAAATCAATAGTGTTCTTCCACTAGGGTCCCTTATGTTGGTTATCAAGGGATAAGAAATCAAACCAAATCTATCCTAGTTATCACCTTCACACGTAGGATATCTAGTGGCAGCGCTCAGGGGAAAGCCATTACATCCCCAAAACTCAATTTTGGATATAAAAATGTAAAAATAGGACCAATAGCCCTGTATCTCACGGGCATGTTCAATCAAGAATCAATAACAAATTGAATTTGTGAAATTGTTCGATTTTGCCGCTATGTTAGATTCCTGTGGTCTTGATGTAGGAAATCAATCTCCCAATAGACATGGGTGGTGCTTTCACTGGACGAGAACTCAGCAAATTTAATGGAAGTCCATTTGACTTCCTATCGGTGCTCAACAGCAACTACATTAATATCTGTAACCATGTTTTTATGTTATAAACCATCACAATATGGCCCATTATAAGTAAAAGCAAATTTTTAATATTTAAAAAAATTTATGACAAATCCAAAAATAAAAATTAAAAAACCCCTCAAAACTGAGAAAAAAAACCCTTCTAGACATTGTCCCAAGGAAGCTACATAATTTTTTTTTTTTTAATGAATCTGACCAGCAATTTTTTCCAGAGAAGATGCTTGAAGAAATTGTAGTAAAGAGGACAACACAGACGTCAGATGTCACGTCGTTACTGGCCGCTAAGCTAAAAAGAGAATCTTTAAGGTTAAAGAATAAAAATTTGCTTTTTATTTTAGTTTGGTTACATCTATGTCAATTCACAAACATAAACCTAGTGGAAAATAAAACGTTCATACCTGCAGGGGAGTAATACCCAGCTCCTGCCCACTTCTACCCTGAGCAATCTTCGAGAGGTCGTTGACGAGACGTTCAAAGATGTTAGCGGCATTTAGGTCGCAATCGTAATTCACATAGATGTCGACCACACACTGGGCATCTGGGTAAAAAGAAGAGCTGCGTTACAAATCTGGACATCCAATTAACACACAAGTAATCTTTTAAATGATACGGAGGATGTAAATTCATCAGAATAATCGCTAGACTGAGCTCAAACAAAACATGGAGAATTGACAGAATAGCCATCACATGCCAGTACCACCAACAAAGGCCACATTTCAGCTATTTTTAAGACCAACAGCTGATATAACAAAAATCAACTCTCATATCAATAATGTATTCTTGATGTGTGTGAATAGTGGTACTTGAACAAAAGAGGTTCCAATATTTTGAAGGGCTCGAACAGTCCTCTGGGAACTGTTGACATTTACTACACTTATTTTCACTGCTTTTAAGTCGATTCATTATGATGTGCAGCTACACTAATAAAGTCATGGGAGAGTCTCCACCAACAAACGAGGATGAATGCTTGGTCTAATATTAAAGGACATTGAAACTGTGGATATGTACCTGCACAAATGCGTGTCAGAGTCTGAATAACCATCCACTTATGCTCAAAGGAGCTGGTCGATGTCTCAAGGATGGTCAAAAAAATCTCTCGAAAAAACACCTGGTGCACAGATAAAAGAGGAAATATGCAGTGCAGGTGAGATCACAGCAGCAACGTTATTCCTTACTAATTTTTACTGCTAGTTCATCTGACTCGGCAAACAATACAATTCTTTGGTGTTGCTCCTGTTCTCTACCTCAATCTGCATCTTAAGGTGAACTTTGAAGTGGGACAGCAAAGTGAGGAAGATGGCCAGTGACAGCTCGAAGACTTCAGGCACAGAGGACACGCCGTTTTTGGACAGCGCCACACACAGATACTGTTTGATGGCGTTGACAAACATCTCATGAGTGCGAAACACCGGCCCGGCACCCTGTAGCACCGAAAGAAGCAGCTGCAGGGAAACAATCTTGGACCGTAACTCATGGGACCTGCAGGAGAAAGGGGGAGGAAGTGATCCAGTTAGGTTGCCTATGACCATAGACCATAGAAGTGCAGGTGAAGATGTTGAACAGAAGTCATGTTAAATGCCACTTATAAATAGATTCTTCAGTCGATTAAGAGCTGAAGAGAACAAAAGATAGCAGGACAATCTTTTATCATTGTAGACCAATCAGACTCCTCTGGCAGGTTCTTCCTGGGTTCAGATTTCTCAGGTCTATTCACACTGTCTGGCCCAGGGTTTAATGTTACAGTAACTAGAGATGATACAGCCACCCCAGGATGGAAAAGGGCAAGTTAACCCGTGGAGTCTGACATGAAGCATCTTTCATCAACATGAGCTCAAGGCACCCACAATCGTGGAAAAAATTATTAGACCACCCTGTTTTTTTCAATTTCTTGTTCATTTTAATGCCTGGTACAACTAAAGGTACATTTGTTTGGACAAATACAATAATAACAACAAAAATAGCTCATAAGAGTTTAATTTCAGAGCTGATATCAATCCATTTTCCATGGTTTTTTTGATAATAACAAAATCACATCAGTTTTTAAATCAATATATATGGCATTTTACTGACAAAAACAGTGCTTTTAGACATTCCATGTTTACTTTTCTGTCTGTTTTAGTCCCAATACAAACAGGAGTTAGCACTTGATTGCATAACCACCGTTTTTGATTACTTTTCATGGTTTAATCAAATTGGTGATTCAAACATCCACTGATCCAAACTGTTTAAGCCTGTAAAACCTGACCCATTAAAAACTAGCCACAGCATTCTGGTTTTTTTTTTTTTAATTTTAAATGTTTATTAGCCTTTTAAACATATTCCAAACAAAAAATTGCAGCATATTATTTTGTTTATTCAATTTTTTGGATTACATTTGACTTTTTGGGCGTTTTTGTCAACTTTTTGCTCACAACATGTTAAGTTTACAAGTAATAGTTTGAAAATATAGAACATTTCAGAGGGGTTTTTTTTAATATATAAATGTTTTTTCCAGTCTTTTTATTCCCTTTGAATGACACCAAATTTTCATATTTTTTCAATATTTTTGAACATTCAACCAAATAATATAAAAGTTTTGCTTAATGTGACTTTTGAAAATAACCAAATACTTTCCTACAAAATGTGTGTGGGATGACTTAACATTAGTGGCTATATTGAAAAGGGGAGGGGGGGCATTTTCTTTGGCTGCATTATGATAATAATCCACCAGGGAGCAGAAAACAAGTATTGTTTCATATACAGCAAGTTTCCAAGGAAATTAGTGATCTTTTTGAAAAGATAAAGGTCCCAGAACCTGGTGTAGCAAATATCATACAAATGTTTTTTTTTCCCGTGACTGTTTATATACTTTGCAAAATGTTAAATCACGATCAAAAGATATGACTTAGAAGAGCATGACTTCTTATTTATGCTGTATGAATACACTGATCATACTATGAAATACTGTTGTGGTATGATGAAACATTGTTAAAGTGAAATAAGGTGTACATAAGTGGGTTAACAAGTGGAGACAGAATAAAACTCACTTTGGGTCTGGGGGTCCATCAGCAAGGGGCTTCATAGAGAGTTTGCACAATGAGCGAAACACTAGAAATGCATCTTTCTGTAGGATGTGAGAGAATCGGGCAGCACTGTGGGGTCCCTGAAGGGTCTCAGCATCCTAACGCAGAAGAGAAAAAAAGGTCAGTCTCACTTAAAATATGTATATATATATATATATATGTACCATGCAGGATATCCCCAAAATTATGTCAGATTCATGTACTAATAATCCTTCCACTGATAACCAACTAGAAGTATTCTTAGTTCATCTTCCGCCTGTCCGTCCATGGGAGTGGATCTCTTCTTCACTGTGGTTCTCCCCGAGGTTTCTCCTT
>JAPTGZ010000026.1:27103218-27119356 GCA_029814645.1 Fowleria isostigma | reverse complement strand
TGTCATTAAGAGCAGAAGCTAGAATCCGACTTTTACATGTATGTCACTGTGTGTGTGTGTGTGTGGGTGTGTGTGTGTGTGTGTGTGTGTGTGTGTGAGGGGATGTTATTGTTTACTCAACCAGCTGTTCCAAGGAGTGACGAAATGAAAAGCATTGGGTGTCACGTCTCGCTGCCCTCTAGTGGAAGCTCAGAGTATCACAAACAAGTGGTCGTAGTGGTTTTGGGAAAAAAGGGTGTCAGGGATAGGAGAGAGATGTAAAAAGGTGACACTCCCATGCCTGCAGAGCTGAAGGGGTGTAGCTATGGCACACATGCGTGGTCATTGGCGTGTAGAAGAGCGAAGGTACAGAATGCTGCGTTTTTGTGTGACATTAAATGTAGAAGACATTTGTGCTTTTTTATGTTCAGTCTGTATGGGTTTCATGTGCTTGAGGTCCATGATTCACCAACAACAGCATATTAAGGACATTGTAGTTCAAAGAAAAACCCAAACATTAAAATCCAAGATGACAACGGGGACAATAAGGTCAGAAATTTGCGAGAAAATGTGCAATGGGTGTGCAATAACAAATAATGTGTTGATGTTTTTAAAAGCAAACTCAAGACCTACCTTTTAGACTGGCTTTTAATTAAACTTTATCTATTTATTATCTCTTTATTTATTCCAATTATTGTGTATTATCTATTCATTCACTTTTATTAATCTGCTTTCTAGCTGGCATATTATTTAATTTTATTATTTATTTTATTTGACTGTATTTACTTATTTATTAGTTGATTTAATTGCTTTCTATTTTGAGTTTTTATCCTGCCTCTGGTGTTTCCTCTCTCTAGTGCTTCCTCAGCTCCTATCCTTTGGTATGAAGGCTGTTCTTATTTTAGTACCTGCCTCTACAAAGTTTTTCTGTATGTGTTTTTATTGTTACCATTGGGTGAAAGTGTTTCGCTGTTTCATGAAAAGCACTATATAAATAAAGTTTGATTGATTGAAGATAATTAAGTCTTTAATAATGTTCACCTGATTCAGTATAAATTGGATTAATAGTCCAAATATTTCGACATTAACACACTTGTGTTTTCATTCACACTCCTGAAGAGAGAGGAAGCATTTGCACATAATATAGTGTATGTATTTAAAAGTACAAGTTTTAATAGTGCTCAATATTGATCAGTAATGACGTATCAGTGCAGTCGATTTTTCAAATATTTTTTTTCTAGCAACTTTCTGACTTTATAATTTCCCATGACATCTCATTTGCAAATTTTGAGTTGTTTTTTTTTTAAATTGACCATTTAATGCTCCTTATTTCTTGTAAATTCAGTAGATGTTCTTGCAAATTTACAACTTTATAACCTTTGTGAATGTGTTTTTTTTTTTTTTTGTAAATCTACTTATTCAATTTCAGACCATGTCAATGTTATTTCTATCTTTTTGTTTTTTGTTACAATGGCCCTAGTGTGCTGTCCCACTCACCTCTGGGTGTGTGGAAGTGTTTGTGTTGCTCTGGTTCCAGTGCTTAGTGTTCAGAAACTCAGATTTTATAGAGTAATCACAGTGCCATCCTCCTCCAGACTCCGCCTCTCCATTGCTCTGTCAGGTGACGGCGTGGTCGACGTGGCATTGGCGTTGCTGAGCGAGCCGCTGCTGGCGCTGGCTGGCAGGGTCCCGTTGGCGTTGACAGACAGGGTTGAGGTGGTGGCGGAGCGAAGGTTGAGGTGCGGCTCATAGCGAGGCAGCGAGGGCATGCTGTAATTAGAGCCGGTGCGTCTGATGGGCTCAGCCTCCCCTCCCACCTCGATCACCAGATCCTCATCCTCCTCGTCGCTTTCGATCTCCCCGACGGGGAAGTTCTGGATAATGTGTGTTGGCATGGAGGCCGCGGCGCCAATGCCACCGGGTGACGAGTAGCCGTAGTAGCTGGCGCCACTGTCCGACGACCGTCCCGAGCTGCCGGACGCTGCGCCTCCTCCGCCTCCTCCTCCGCTGCGAACCACGTTGTTCCGCTGATTCGCAGGCTTGACGGTGATGATGAGGTTGTGGCTGTTGGCGATCATCATGTCCGTCACCTGGTCCAGAGACTTCCCAGCCACCTCAATACCGTTCACCTCAAGAACCTCGTCGTTGACCGCCAGTAGGCCAGTGCTCTCTGCTAGCCCGCCCGGCACCATCCGAGATATAAAGATCCCTGGTACCTTCTCCAGACCTTGTGGCGTGACACGGACGCTGGAGCCGTCGCGGATGTAGAAGCCCAGAGGTTTCTCCTGGCCGTGCTTGTAGAGGCGGACGCGTCGGTGCGTCTCCGGTAGGATGTCCACATCGATAATGGAGGAGACGGGACGGAAATCCCTCGGTAGGCTGATGATGACCGGTGGCTTTTTCTTGTTAGCATCGGGACGCAGAAGCACCGCCGATAACACAGTGTTTTTCTTCCTGGTCAGAGAGTCGGTTCCAAATGTCGTGTAATCAGCTTCCTCTGAGAGACAAAAGATAGAAGTAGAAGAAGAAGTACAGAAGCAGAAGAGAAGACAAATGCAGCATGGAGACAAAAAGGGGAAAAGAGAAAAAACAAAGAGGACATACATTATCAAATGCTGGTTAATTTCCCTCGAACACCCTGCTGGGCTCTTTACACATCAAGCTGCTGCTCGGGCTGACATTGTGTTGCATCATGGAGTTTCAGGAGGATGAATAATGCTTTGCAATGGAGCAGCTCTAAGCCCAGAGCATCCCTGCAGGGTGTCTATGCTGAACACATAGAAGGCACTGATCTCCAGAATTCCCCCTCAGGTCCCACTGACACTGAATATTATATTAGAGAGGCACCAAGTCCACATCCGAGTCCTCCTTCAGCACTATTGACACGCTGCCACCCACAGACTGGCCTACATGCAGTACATGTCATACAGCCCTGCAGGTGTACAAGGCAGCCTGCATTACAGATTTAATGAGCATATGTTCCGTATCATAGGTTGTCCGTGTCAATGAAAAAGCCTTTTTTTCCCCTTTTTAATCCCACTACACAAACCCAACTCAGTCTTCTGATCAAGTACAGTTGTGTTCAAAATAATAGCAGTGTGTTTAAAAACTTGAGTAAAGCTCAAAATTCTTATAATAATTTTTATTTCGATACATTGGGAACACTGTACTTTATATTCTAAATTAAAATGCAAAGAAAAATGTGTAAATTTTTTAATTACTTTACAGAAAATGAAGAAAAATGGATATTGGGCTCCTTGAAAAAATAGCGGAGTCTGCATTTTTCTTTACAAACTCAACTATTTACTGTATAAACTGTAAAATCTTCAGGATTTAGTATTCCTGTGAATCACTAAACTAGTATTTAGTTGTATTTTGAGCTTTATTCACATTTTTAAACACACTGTTATTATTTTGAACACAACTGTATGTGCACTAAGGAAAAGAAAAAGGTCAGTTATGCTCCAGACTTCTTCATACTAAACATGGTTAAAAAAAAAAAAAAAAAAAAAAAAAAAAAAAAGATTTGACTTTAGGGGTGTAATCAGGGACGGTTCTGGGCTATGTGATGCCCTATGCGAGATATTGATTTGACGTCCTCACCCACTCGCCCACCACCACCACCACCTGGTCAGGAGATGGTCAGATAACGACAGCACATCGGGGATCTAGGTATCTAGGATTCCGTTAGCCGTACAGCTAAGTGTCTGCAGCTGTTAGCACCATGCTACTTGAGCAGCTCCCGAGTGACATCCACCAAAAAAGTGTAAACTGTGAAAACAAATGTCTGAAACTTCAGTGTCCAGTTAAAGTTTCCCGTTCCACTCCAGTGGCGTATTCAATCACTATTTTTTGCCTTGTCACCCGGCTTCATTGAAAACAACAGCCCATGGTCGTATGGAAGAGTCTACTGGTTTTACGAAGCGAATGTCCTCCAGGGGAGGTCCGCCCAGAGACAATAGCGGCTGAATGCTATTGCGCACATACATGTCTCAGCAGAGATAGGAAGAAAAGATGCCTCACTCTAAATTTTTTTCCCCCGACTAGTCGACAATTAAATTATATCGACGACTATTTTTCATTATCAATTTTTGTTGACAATGTCGACTAATCGTTGCACCCCTAATTTGTACCAAACCGAAATATGGAGAAATACATGTAGCTTATGTGAAGAACACAAACACTCAGAAAGCAGGGCGGATGCACAGGTTTTTCCCTATATACATTCAGCAGCAGCGAATTCTCAGCGCGAGGCACAGATGCCAGTTTGGACATTCGAAGTGTGTTAAGGTTAAGTTTGGTATTTCAGGTTTATAACACAAAAGAGTCCACGGGATCCTTTATACCAAAAAGTTTTTTATTTTTCAACTCAAGTTAGCAAAATCAAGTGAACCTGCTCCTCTTCTCCTTCACCGTGCCTCTGCAGTGGTGTTACTGTGAGGTCACATTCACAGCATCTCAGGGAATACTGTGAGGCATTCAAAAACACTCAGTAAGTTACTGTGTTTGTCATAAACAAACATTGAACAGTCAAAAATACATGACATGTGGGGAGCAGAAATGTCCTGTGTCCCACAGGTAGTTATGGATCATAAAGTAAATGCTATATTTTCCAGTTCCAGATGCCTGTTAATAAATGTTTTGTACCTTTATAGATCCATCGTGAGTTGTAAGTTGGAATACACATGTGTAAATGATACACTTAAGTATACTGCTATTATTTTTCTAAAGTTATTCTCAGGTTACTCATGGTTCAGGTTATTCACATATTCTGTGAAAGAATAGTTTATAAATGTAATAATTTCCATTTTTGCACTAAAAAAAAAAAAAAAAAGAAAAAATTTGAAGTTGTCCTTATATATAGGTTATTATGCTATTATTTTACACATCCGGTCTTCTTGAGATCAGATTGGCCTGTATGTTTCATCCCATGGACCAGACTGGTCCGTTTGGTTTGGTTGACCTACATTAATCTGTATGAGGGGTTGCATATGCAAAAGATTTGACTGACAGTTTTTAAAGTTGAGATTAAAACGTTTTGGGTAATTCAGCATGATTTGGAGTTCAGGTATTCTCTGTGAACTTCAACTTCTCCAACCTGCATGTTCTTACAGTTTTGTGGTACATTTAATTGCCTTCTCATTTCCTCTCATCTCTATAGTGCAAATACAAGTAAAAGAAAAAATGTGGCCGCGTTTTACTGCATGAGTTGCAAGTATGCCATGAAAGCCCAGGCCCTTTGTAGATGTGCATTCTGAAGAGGAAGTGTGATCACTGTCCAGTTACCATAGACTTTAACCTCACTTTTTTGTTGTTGTTGTGAACTAGATCATGGACTGGCCACACAGAAAGAGGAAAAAACTAGACCTTGGCTCTCTAATAGATAACCAGCATATAAAAGCAGCTAATTATTAACACGTCTGACTTTAATTCTCTTATTTACATCAGTCACTGCCTCTTCCCAGCATGAAGTGTCAGTTTTTATCTATTTTTATCATTTTCCGGAGTAGAAATTTTGTTCTTCCTTCTGTTTTTAGACCAAAGTGTCCTATAAATAACACCTAACTTGCTGTTTTGACAATGAATAATTTTCTTGTTACTATTTGTCTTCTTCCTTAGTGGGTGTGTATGTGTGTGAGTAATGAGGGAAAAATAACCACAGCAGTATCTGATAAAGATTGTGGCTCTCAGGTTCTGACAGGTACGCACCCCACCACTCCCCACTCCACCCCAAAAACCAAAACAAAGGATCAATTGTCTAGAGAAAGAGCGACAGGCTCACATTTCGGTTCCCATGAGGCATGAGTCCAGTCTATACACACTTACTATATCGTGGGCCAATGTTCACCTTCACTGCCAATTCCACAGGAGAGGAACAAAAAAAAACCCTCTCTCCTTCTCTGTTCCGGCTTTGGCTGTTGCTTGTACATGCCACTTGCCACTTTTGCTGTGTTCTCTGGTCCCCAAAAAAATAAATATAGCATCATGCAAAGAGGGTCTGTGCAGGTGGATGTCTCAAAGCACTCACGCACATCTGCCTCCTTCGACACAAGAGTTGTTCTTACAGTGCAGTCATGCATAGGAGGAGGCGACACTCCACATCTCATTTCATTCTTTCTAGACTCTTTTCATCTAAACCATCCCTTGGTCTTCAGCATATGAAAGAGCCGACCAGACAATAGAGTTATAGTTGAGGAAAGCGACCAGGCTGGTCCCTGAGGGCCACTCGCACACACCGGGCAAAGAGTTGCTGCTTGAGCAAATCAAGGAACAAGCATATTTTCCCAACACACACGCACACGCACACGCACACACACACACACACAGAATTAACAATATGCAAGCATCTCTGAGTGCATTAAACATACACGCATGAAACATCTATTCCTTATATGATGCTCTAATGAACAGCACTCGAGAAACCCTACACCATAAAAACCCAACACTATCACTTATTAGAGCACAGAAGTAAAGCTCTCAGTCTAATTGGCTACAAAGACCCACGGGCAAGTCGCAACAAACAAAGTTCCTCATGATTAAAGCACAAATTACCTTAATTTTCTTCCCGTTTTGCTCTAGAACAATCTACTGGCCTGATGATGCTAGAAATCATACATTGGGTGGTAAACTGTATTGTGTATTGACTTTGTGTGTGATAGAGAACAATGTGATGTTGAGGTTCCTTCCTTTTTTATTGGCTTGCTGGGCGACATGAGAGCAGCAAATATAAAAAAGAAAATAAAACAATATATTATCATAGAAAAAGGGAGACCAAGGGTCAGTGCTTTTTTTTTTTTTTTTTTTTTTATCTCCAGGATGCTACGACAAAATCTTACGAGAGTTTCCAAGTTGGCCAAACATTGGACAGTTAGATTCAACACCTGTGTTAATAAATATGAGCCAACCTATTAAAAATAATGCTTGTAAAGACTACTTTATGATACAGTCAAATGTTGCTTAGATACACACATGCATTGGTCAGTGCTATTAGTGAAGTAATGTCTTATTAATGTCTTATTAATGTTGATCTGTTGTGCTATATTAGAAGTCACTCAGTGAGATGAAGGTCTGAAAGACTTTAAAACAGTTCAGGTATTTTTGTAAAAATAAAATTTTTTACATAAAAGGGGAATAAGTAAGAAAAACTGGATCAATAGCCTTGCATCTCACCAGTACATTCTACCAAGAATCAACAAGTTGAATTTGCAAAGTTGTCAGGTTCTGCCACTATGTTTGAGTCCTGTGGTCTTGATTCAGGTGATCGATCTAACACCAGAAGTGGGCGGTACTTCCACTGGAGGAGAACTCAGCTAATTACATGAAAGTCAATATATGACTCCCCATCAGTGCTTAAAGTATATTAATATCTGGAACCGTTTCCATGTTATAAGCTATCAAAATATGGACCACTATAAGTAAAGGTAAATTTGTTATTTCAAAAATTCATGTAAAATTAAAAAATCCAAAGTTCTGAAAACTGTGAACAAACTTTCTAGACATTATCTCATGGAAGCTACATACTAAATTTGAAATGATTCGAACCAATTAGGGCTGCACGATTAATTTTAAATCAAAATCTGACTTTTTAAAACGGGGTAATCGTCAAATCAATTTCACCTCTCTCATGTCTCGGGGCCACTGTAGGTTCTTCCTCCTAACTGTGACAGTAGTCTTTCATGGAATTCCATGTAATGGACATGGATCTGTGATGGTACCATGACGGTATTGCAGAGCTCTGGCTCACAGTTGGACTCCGCATCCGGCGCACACTCTGTGTCCAATGCGTAGTCGTCTGCGTCTCGTGCCCGGCTATGATTATCTTCATAATCATTCATCTGGTTCACGCATGCATGACTGATGGCTGTCACTGACTTTTATTGGTGTAACTTCTGTGACCCCATCACAAAACGACGTGCGACTGGTTTTGTGTGTACTAGCAATAGCCCCCTCCTTCATCCAGTGTTTGATTTGTAATTTAAAGGAAACATATGACTGTGAGTCTCTTATGATGAATGGTAAAGTGTTCCAATACTTAGTCCCAGTGACTGAAAGCGTAGTCTGTCCAACAGTCATGCACCTGTGTGGAACCTCCCACTGACAGGTTGGGATTGGATCAAATCTATTAAGGGAGGAGGGACAAGTCCACACAGGACTTTAACTACCAGCAAAGTATTTTTAAAATTTACAAAATTATTAAAATGAAGAAATTTCTATTTATCTAAAACAATGCAGTGGTGGAAACTGAATGGTTTTTTGTCAAAAATTCTTATGACTTCTTAAAAAAGTGATTCTATGGATATGAGCATTGTGTTAGGTGCTAGCAGAATGTGACCAGAAAGTTCTACAGCAGGGGTCTCAAACCTACGGCCCAAGGGCCAAATCTGGCCTGCCAAAGGGTCCAATCTGGCCATATCATAATTACCTATAAAAAATGACAACACATTTTTTTGTTTGTTTTAATGTAAAAAAAAAAAAAAAGTAAAAGTTCATAAAGATGTTGACATTTATAAACTATCCTTTCACAAAAAAAATGAGAAAACCTAAAATATATTAAGAAAAATAGGAGTATTTTTTTAACCAATATTCTGCTTGTTATTAATTGTTTTGTGTATTTGTAGATTCACTGTGATCTGTACGTTCTAACAAACATGTGTAAATAACAGACATAATATTGCTAAAACTGCACTGATTTTCTTTAAGAGATTTCAAGTTATTTATGTCATTTACATTTTTAAAGGATAGTTTATAGATGTAAACATTATTATAATGTAATTTGCCTTTTTTCACTGTTATTATTTTACTGGTTCGGCCCACTTCAGATCATATTGGGCTGAATGTGGTCCTTGAACTAAAATGAGTTTGAGACCCCTGTTATACAGTATTCAATTTGAGAGAAAAAAAACTCAGAGTGTAAAAACATCTTGGCAGCATTTAGGGTCAAACAAGATCTAATTTAAAAAAAATTTTGCACATTAAAATGTACTGTCTTTTTAAGTAATTTTATGTGTTTTTAAATGTTAATGTTGGGTCCAGGGTTAACCTGAGGTATTTGAATATTATGCACCCCTAGTATCAGCACAGAATTTCACAGTGTAACTAGGTACTTATCCATTGATATGTCCTCGTCACTATGGTAAAATGTAACTGTTTCATTGTCATCTTGCTCTGGTATTTAACTTAAGTTTCCAAGTACAGTATGCACAGCTGTGTGGTTTTTTTTTATTATTTTTTTTACATTTTACACCACATGTAAGTTCCTTTTAGAGCTTATTAAATAAATGACTCATGGCAGAGGAATGCTGTCAATACAGAGTGTACATGTATGCAGTTAGTTTGTATAATGATTTACCAACACAATCAGAGTTTAACTATGTGGGAAGGACAGTGTTATAAAAGACTTGAGGATAGTTTTCACAAGCTATGTATATACTCATTACTTTTTCTCAGCAAACGAATGCAGCTTTTCACCACTGAAATCATCACCTCATCTCATGACAGTGTCCATCCACCTGCAGTTTTACCAACAAACACTAACGTTAACATCCTTTCTGGCTCTACACTCCCACTGCCATGGCTCTGCACAGGTTAGGTATTCCAGCTATGCAGCGGCTGCTACGATTTCCCACACTTTGAAAAGAATCAGTGAGCAGAGAAGGAAGCGACGCAACGGGGGGGAAAATGACAACCTAACATCGTCACAAGTGAGGACACACGCAGCGATGCTTAGTCATTCTTCTCTGTAGTATGCAGCCAACACACACCGAAACATGCACGCAGCGGGTGAACGGCTAATGCATCTCCGTCCTGACAACTCTGCCTAAGGAAAGAGAACCACTAGTACACTCGCAGCTCATCACTGCTCTATTCTTCAGACTCTGACTCTGGACTTGAGCTTTAAAGGAGACAGTGTTTACTCGGATGTGCAGGCATGCAAAGCAAGTGATTCCATTACGTCTGCCTGTTACACCGTCAAGATTAAAAGGGCATTAGACTAAGCACACTTTCACTTTGCATTTTTTGCTCACTGGCCGATAAGTAAGCAATTATTTCCAACATCTTCTCTCACAAAACTACTAATTGGATCCATTTAACCCTCAAATGACCAAGCTATATTTTAATGACTACTGTGGCTGAGTGAAGTCATTTATGCTCCCATTGACTTTATATAGGAATACTTCTACAAAAATGATTTTTTTAGGGTTCTTCATATTTATTTCACTCTCTAATATATTTGTTCATCATCTGATGTAATGAAGCATGGAATTTGATTTTTTTTTTTTTTTTTTACAAAAAAGTAGCCAAAAAAAACCCCACACACCGGCTCATCTCTATCAATGAAGCTCTTTTCATCCTCACTCTGGGATCAAGAATCTGTCTCAGTGCTCGTGCAGCTGTAAATCTGTCTGTTCTAGGTCTGTTGGCCATGCTTCCCCGCAAAACAGTAAAATATAATAATTAGAGTTGGCAAGTTACAGCACCATCTGAAACTATAATGTCAAAAATCTCATATATCTTCCCCTAGGACAAGTTTGGATTATACCTGCCACACAGATCAACCGATCCTTGCAAAGTCTATGAACAAATGCAGAACAAATTTTGACAAATTCATGGTAGAAAATGTTTTCTGATTAAAATTAGAAAAATGGTGCACAAAAATATATGCCTGGGGTCATTAATAACCCCTCTCGGTGGCTTGAGGGTAAAAATTTTATATGTGGCTTCCTTAGGACAATGTCTACAAAGGTTGTTCACAGATTTAAGATGTTTTGATTTTTGACAAGTTTTGAAATATTAGAAATTTGCCTTTACTTGTAATGGGCCATATTTTGATGACTTATAACAAGGAAAAAGTTAAAGATATCAATATAGTTACTATTGAGCACTGACAGAAAGCCATATATGGACTCTCATTTGGGTCCATGACTTTTGACCTCGAGTGACCTTGAGGGGTTAAACTCTCCAGTTTTACATTTCAATAATCTTCTCCAAAACGTCTGGTTCTATTTATTTCAAATTTTTTTGATGTAGCTTCCTTGGGACACTGTCTACAAAGGTTGTTCACAATTTGGATTTTTAAATTTTTGACATTTTACAAATTTGCAATTACTTATACAGGGTTCCTACAGGTTTCAACATTTAAGACTTTTTAAGGCCTTTTTAAGACAACGTGGAACAGAATTTAATGCCCATTCCACAGCCTCTTTCATGGCCATACTTGCAAAAATTTATGAGTCATAAAATTTAGGACAACGTATTTATTTACTCCAGCACTGTGAGTCATTTCTCACTGGGGGCTACAAAGTTAGTGATAATTGCTTCCTAATTTCTATCTAAATTGTCGGGTCGGAATGGATGAACTGAATCAACTAACATCACCTTCTTGCAGCTTTCCCAGACAAACACAATAAGTTATGAAAATGTAAATTTTGACCTACCACATCAAATTTTATACCTTTTAAGAGTTTTTTTTTTTTTAAAGGTACTAAATGCATAGTTGTAAATTTAACATCTTTAAGACCCTGCGGGAATCCTATTATAATGGTTCATATTTTGATGGCTGGAATGGTCTAGAAGTGGTTAGAGATATGATGATATAGTTACTATTGACTATTGAGTTCTCCTCCAGTGAAAGTACCACACACTTCTACTGGGAGACTGATCTCCTGTGTCAAAACCACAGGACTCTAACATAGCAGCAGAACCTGACAACCACACAAATTCAACTTATTAATTCTTGATAGAACATGTCGGTGAGATACAATGTTACTGGTTCTGTTTTTTAATACTCTAACAGTGATATCTGAAGAAAGGAGATTCAATGGAAATTCCGATCATCATTTACAGAATACCGTTCACCTGCTTTCTCTGGTTACACAGAATTAAAAGGATGACGGTAGGGGATGGCTCTCCTTGTAACGTAATGATCCCTGATGACACCAACAATCCATTACTTCCTGGTACCTGTCCTCATAGGCAATGCGTCAGGGAAACCTGATACTGCATCCAGGTGATACAATACTGCATCCAGGTGATACAACACATCAGGAAGGAGCTATGTGACAGCGTTAGGCACCATTACTACTACTGCTGCTTCTACAATTACAAAACTACTGTTTCACATGCAGCTGAATGATGCACTTAGGAAAATCGCTCATTATTCTGACAGATTGTCTGTTAATACTGTTGGAACGCTATTTTTAATTTAAATCTAAAAATGATGATTGATTTTTTTTTGTCTGGTGTGCAACATAGAAGGATGTTCTCTTGCATGTGCATAGTATTTGTGTGGGTTGAAGTATCTCAGCACAACCACACCACCTGATGTATAACACCATTATGTGACACATTTCACCAACACTTAAAATAAAAATGCTCATGAAACTTGAATTCATATATACATTAAATATATCTTTAATAGTTGTTTATGGCTAGTATGACATTTACACACATTTATGTGTGATTCTCAGGATACTGATAAATTCAGAAGGTATTACATATGTGTATTTGTCAATCTTACATAAAAATGTGATTAAAGTTAACTCACAAATTTTAAATTAGTCATTTTTGAGGTATTTTGAGACATTTTTGAAACATTATGTGGTAAATTCATTAATATATTTTTAACTTCATTCATGACCCAATAGGCTTTTTAATGGCCAACCCTTCAACATGCTAAGGACTCATTTATACTCTACGTTAAAGTGGATACAGCCGGAGCGCTCTGTGTACATTCCATTCGTAATTCTGTCCATTTTCCGGGAGCTTGCAGATGTGTATCCAGACGGAGAATACGGAGCAGTTCCACCGGGATCCGTGGAGGCAGTATTTACATTTGAGGAGAATCATTTCCATAAATAGCAGAACTTTTCAAAGATGGACTGTGAGAGTCAGTGAAATACTACCAACATATTTATGACAACTGCCCTTATCAACATTAGTATCCACATTACTAATACCTCCTCTGTCATTGCCATGCATGTTGTTACTAACTTTCTTTTTCTTCTCAAAAAACTCTACTCTTCTTCATGGTATTTGGCCAGTATGATAATTAAGAGTAGCGTCCACTGATGGATTGATTAAGAAACATTCATTCCAATGCAATAGATGCACTGAAGTATAAAAGCAATGACGCATGACAACGTTAGAAATGAAAATGTCTATTTATTATATAAAGTAGAGTATGCACGTAGAGTTCCTTTATGCACCTTAATTGTTAATCCTCCCCTTGTAAGTCGCTTTGGGAAAAAAGGATCTGCCAAATGCAGAAATGTAAATGTAAAGCATGCATAAATAAGCCTTAAGACACATCACACCTACAGCTTTCTATTCCTGATTTGAAATATTCTAAGCAACATGATTATGTCAGTCACTGATTATTTACACATGAAATGATTACAGCACTTTAAATCATTTGATTTTATTTACATAAACTTGCTTGAATATTTGTGATGCTAAACATACAGGAAACAATGAATTTTTTTAATCCAAATTAGGCCGTGTCTCAAAAGGACGTTTCTACCCCTCAAATGCTGTATATTCTTTTGTTCCAAACAATAAACTGTGTAGTTTAAAATAATAAAAACTCAGATAGTACTCCTAAGTTTATTCGCACAGATAATAAGACACCATTAGTAAGCAGATGCAGTTGTTGAAAGTAGTCCAATATTCTGTACAAGAGGCTGTGAAAGTGCCGCTTTTCCTAAAAACATGAGACAACTCTGTTTTGAAGGTAAGAAATATCAGTTTATGTTAGTGAAACAACACTTCAGAGATTGCAAACTTCTCCAGAGTTAAGGAAAACTAAAACAAAATGGATAAGTAGTTACAGACCGTAGAGATCTGGAAACAGTCAGGTTTGTTGATGACAAGCCTGAATAGTCGGTGCTGTGGTGTTCCTGACACAGAACGATACAAGGGGAGGGAGTGGAGGGGGAGAAGGAGAGGGAGTGTGTGTCAGTGTAAACTTGTGGAGATGAGATAGACCACTGGTGGTGCAAAACAGGAACGAAAGAAACACAGCAAGTACAGGCAGAGGAGAGAGAGAAGAAAGAAAAAAGAGAAGTGGAGGCGATAAAGAAACTTTCAAAGCGCTGAATTCCCGGAGGGTTGCTATTCCTGGTGTGGCGAGCATACCTCCCTGGCACAGCCCAGATAAAAAGTGCCTTAATGCTGCTGATAAGAGAAGGAGAAAGAAATGGAAGGAGGGAGGTCAAAAGGGAGGGTGCTGAGAGGAGAGGACGGAATAGGGACAGCCAGAAAACAGACTTGACAGTGTGTGCTGATAAGAGGGAGTTGTGTGGTTGGGACCTGCAGAAGGTGTGAGACATGCTGCAGCAAAACCAGAGCCTCGGTGTGTTATGAAAGTGAGGAATGACTTAATTAAAATCCATAATTCAGAAGACACCAGATCAGACATGAACATTAGCAGCTGCTGGGCCTCTTCATGTAATCTCACTCATGAATTCTCTATCACGCTCATCAGTCCTGCTTTATTACGCTGTCTTGACATTAGCCATTTGTGGAATTAATACGGAAAGTAAAATCTGCACTGTAGGAAGAAAAGCTCTAATACAGAGGAGGTACATAACATACATTAACTTCTGGGCTTGATGCAAATTTAATATATTTGCCTCCAATATATTTCTTGTGTGCGTCTTCTTGTCACTGCGGTATGAATTCCATCAATTTCTTTTCTGCTGACGCACACACCTCCCTGCTTCCTGCCATTCCTCCTCCCATGCCTCCCCCTCCCCTTGCGCCCTTCACTCAATCTGTCTGTTCAGTCCACCTCTCAACAGGAGCTTTTCTTTCTCTTCTGTCTGTCCTTCATCTCACAGCCTTGTCTCTTTCTTGCCTTTTCTTCCTATTTGACTGAGGCGCCCTTCTTCAGGATTTTTCAATTGTTCTTTCTGTTTTCACTGCTGAGAGGTTTTTTTTTTGTAAGTTACTACTAACACTGACAGATACATCAAGCAGGAGTTGAGGGTTTGGTAAGTCCAGAGCAACATATGAAATGCCTGGTCGAGTTTTGCTGTGCATAGAAGTGGGATAAGAATGCGTAATAATGACTGGAAAGGTAGTGTTATTGACCCTGAGCTGCACAATATATTGTTTGAGTATCGTTATCGCAATGCACGTGTGCGTAATGGTCACATCGCACGTCTTGCAATGTAGAAGCCAAATGAACTAAATGTGTTCCCATCTAATTTCAAGGGTACCTGACACACACTGTGCAAAACAATCCACCAATCACAATCGTTCGTTATCAGTTTGCTGAAGCAAACCATGCCCCCTGCACATGGAGTGAGTCGCTGGTTAACGACGTTGGAAAAAATGAGCAGCAAACAAAAGAAAATTATTAAAAATCAAGTTTTGGTGTCAAAAACAAAAGCAAGGTCAATTATCTGGAATAATTATGGCTACAAGAAGGATGAGACTGAAACACGTGTTCTGCGTCGACAGTGTCTTGCACCTGTTGCCACAACGAGAAGTAATGCAACTAATTTGTTTGACTACACTGTAAGCCTGAATAAGATGAGTTTACTTGAAAATTTTTGAGCAAAGTATTGCCTTAAAGAATTAAAAATGATTAATGAAATTTTTAAGTATAATTAACTTAAAATTTTTTGTAATCAACTGCTTTGCATACAAATATTAAAAGATTTTAAATTTAATGTACTTAAAAAGTTCAGTAAACTCAACTTATCCAGGCTTAAAGTGCATTTACGGCGGCACCACACAGCTATTATATCCCCTGAGTATTTTTTCATGTCACAATATATATCGCAGGGTTAAAAAAAAAAAATTGCAATGTCAGTTTTTGCCGATATCTTGCAGCCCTACCCGGACGTCATTCAGAAAACAGCCTAGCTATGGAAACTGTGCTGGGAGCAGGGACATATCTGGGACTGAGGCTGGACTGAGGCTGGACTTCAGCGTTGGACAGGCTGGTGAAGGTGACTGAGGCTGGTTCAACACTGGGTTGTCAGGAGAAGCAGCCTCATCCTGAGTGGAGTCTGTTAGATCTGGAGCTGATAAACATTTTCTCTGCAGACATGCAACACACAGCATCCAGGAGGAAGTAGACTCTGGGGAGGAAGGAGGAAGGGAAGGGAGGGAGGACAACCTATGAGGGCTGGGGGAGCTCAGGTCTAGCCTC
>JAPTGZ010000026.1:27087019-27103118 GCA_029814645.1 Fowleria isostigma | reverse complement strand
GTTCTGGAAGAAACACATTTAGGTGACCAGCAGGCAAATCTGGACATTGAGGTAAACTTTACACAATGAGCTTGGGTCATGTGACCACAGTGTAGATCTAGTGAGTGATGACATTGTGCATTCCTTTTAATTACAGGATGTTATAAAGAGCATTATCATGCATTATGGATTATTATTGTTAGCATTAGTCTTGGCTTACAAGTGCATTTAAGTCTGTTCATAGTGATTTTTTGGGGTCTGTCAGCATTAAAAGTGCTTGGATAGTTCATTACAACTTACAGAAGTTTGTCTAATGATAATGAACAATGAGGTTTTCTGAACTCTGCAGGTGTTGTCTGACTCATGCATTGAGCCTCAGTTTAAACTGATGCTTTGCTAAACCCATAAAGACCCAGTGCTACTTTTGTGGTAGTTCCCAAATAATTTTTTCCCCCTATATTTAACTTTTTTTTTTAAAGTCATTTGTCACCATTTATGATGAAATAATACTCTGTATTTCTGTATTTTTTCCAATGAAAATCATGTATTATCCGATATTTAATGCATTCATCATATAAATCAGTTTATCTCAGTTTAAACTTGAGAGTTATTATTAGAAAAAAAAAAAACAGAAAAAGTGACTTATTCAGTCAAATCTAACATTAACTGAACATAACCCAAGTGTTTCCATCCACTGTCATTGATCCAACTCCATGAGTTTTACTGGTAGATAATGTTGTAGAAGATGACAGTGTTTCTATGTTCACTACAGAGCCTCTGAATGTCCAAATGGGTCATATCTGAGGACCATGAAAAGATGGCAAACTGTATTTTACACCAAATATTTGCATGTATTGATAGGATTAATGGATTAACAGTTCAGATCGGTAGATGCTTTTGGTCCCCGGTGGATGCTTGGGTCTTTATGGGTTAAGAGTCTCACAATGCCTCACAACACAATGTTAGCTCATGTTATTTTGGGAGATGTTAAAATAGTATAGCATTCATGTGAGTATGTGTGTCCGTTAAGTCCCAGTTTCTGTATTCGTAAGCATTGAACAATATTTTAAGTGCCATACATATTTTGCCAGTTTTATAATGCATGCTCTTTTAAACTATGTTTGAATAACTGTTGTGCATTAGGGATGGTTCATTAAAATTCATTAGATAAAGTTGTTCACTTCTTCTCTTTTACTCTTCTACAGCTGCAACAGTTGCTTCCATTAGCTAAGGAAAACCATCAACTACATCAAAGAACAACTAGTTCCCAGCACAACACATACTCCATCTTCATACAAGTTTACCCAGTGTCCTTATTCATGTAATGTTTAAGCGTGAATTTAGGTACACATGTTTGTTTGTTCTTTTACTTACTTTTTAACACTTGGTGAACCTGTGTTTGACATCATAATACTATCAATTGTCAAGTCTGCAGACTGGGCTCAGAGGGTCTATGAGGGACCTCCTATATTTGGCAATTTGACAGCACGAAACCCTGCTTAACAGGAATGTGCCTCTAATTCTGTACGTATAGACAGTGGGACTGGGTCTTAAGTTTGTTTAATTAATTTTTTACCTTTGAATACACTGAAAGGCCTTTATAAAAGGGATTTTATGTAGTCTCTAAAGTTGTCGAGTATCTAAAAAAAAAGGAAAAAAATTAATTAAGTATCAACACTGACAGTAGTTAGTCCACTAAGTTTGAAAGCTACAAGTCCAAGCCTGACTACAGCTCAGTCCGAGCCAGTGTAAATATGCTGGAATGCTATGCCAAAAGAAAAACAGGAAAGCGTATCAGTTATCACGCTTTATATCAATATTACTCCAACACCAATCCCAGTAGACAGAAAGAATTTGCTTAATTAAAATCAGTAAGATATACATCTGTCTGCTCACAAAGGAAACTTTTTCAAAAATGTCTTTGGTGTACCTGACGCACACATCACACACAAAAAGGAGCAAAAAAAATGTGAAAAGTTTAGACAAAACACTATCATTTTATTTAGATTTTTTACTTCATTGTCCATTCTCGTGAAAAGCATACTTCTCATGAGCTTGCAGCACACTTAAAAAACCTAAGACATAAACTAAAGTGGCTGCTCAGATAAAATGAGTTCTTTCTTAACTCTTGAGACAGTCTGAGGATTTTCAAGGAACTGTGATGTATTAGCTAATGTTTATGAAATGGTTCCACTACCCAACGGTCTGTATGCACTGGCTCCTCCTTATTGTTCTTGTAGTTCAGTTTCACTGTAATGTTTTGCGGTCACAAGTCCACTTTGTCAGTTTGCCCACCTCTGTCCAACCCCTCCCCTTCACCTCTTCTCCTCCTCGGTCCTCAACGGGCCAAACACTGCCTCTTCTTACTCTTGTATCATTTACATCCACTCCCTGTTTTGTCAGGCCTCCTCTTGTTTCCTGTTGCTAGTAATTCATCTGTGTTAACCTGTCTTTCCCTCCTTTTCACAGCCTAGTCCACCCTGCCGTCATCTCCTTTTTCTGTATGTTTTCCAGTCAAGTTTATAAAAGTGGAGCAGGAGATCTCAAACTTTTTTCAACTCAAGACCTAAAGGAGACATTCAGTCACTCCCTGGACCTCACAAAAATCAATCACACATTCTCATAGCATCTACATTTTGACTGCTTGTCACCAAAACCCTGCCGAAAAACTGAACTTGCTGTCTAATCCATAACAGAAACAGGATGTTAGTCATGGTTTGTAACATAACATTGACAAGTAATGTTAGCTTGCTCGTAACCGTCTCTTCTGTTCACAGGAAGTGAATATTTTCACTTGCCTTGATAATGAGAACGTGTTAGACTTTGGAGTCAATATTTACTACTGGGTTCGTCCCACAGTATAAATTTTTCTCTGTGTTTTGGTTAGGCATTATTAGTTTTCTAGTTCAGATTCATGAGAACAACTAGTACACAACATCTGAGCTTAAGTGAACAAACCAAATTTTAAAAAAAAATAAAAAATAAAAGTTGTTTGACAACTGTTTCATAATCAGACATCTGTGATGACCTTAAACCTAATATCCATATCCTAGGTATTGACATCAGCACTGGACAAGCTCCAACATTAATCAAATGATTGTTGAGTGAAACATGGTGGTTGAGATGTTGTGACAGGTGGCACTTAAAATCATTTTCATACTGGGTATCTAAGTCTGTATCTGAGTACAGTGGACCCCAAAGTTCACTTCATTTTATCAGTGTGAATGTAAACATTCCATGCATGAGTACCATACCCGAGTCCAGCTGAGAAGGTAGTGAATTTCAATATAAAACTTTGTGAAAGCAATCTGTATCTGACAACAGAAGTGACCTAATTACCACAAGACTATATATGGCGCTCTTGTGTCTCCTGAAAAAGCCGCAGATCCACGCAGCATGAGCTTGCCTTATAACCGAACCACTTGGTAATACATCAGGGACAATGAAGGGCACTCTTCTTCTCTTTGCCGCTTTACAGCAGAGCCAGGGAGGAAAGATCAAAAGCAACAACTGTTCCAATTACAGAGACTTGTGCTCATAGGAAGTCCGTTCTTTGGAACCGTTCTTACCAAGACCGTACTCTCCGAGTTTGCAAGTCTGAACTTAGTGAACTTGATATTGTGAAACATCAAATGTTTTCTGACCCTAAAACTGGAAGAGGCAGAAAAGCTGGATTTATAGGTGTGCCTAGCTCCACATCACATAGGTATGCTGTATCTGACGCTACTACAGTATGGTCTTGCACTCCAGTGTACTGTAGTGGTGGCGTTTTGAGAAGTGTTGTAGTTTCCCTCCAAGTTGGAAGGTGGCAGTAGTGCCGGTATGGGCTGGTTTTAAAGCTGAAACTCCACTCTGTGGTAGTGTTTCCATGGTTTTGATATCTTTTGACTGGCATTTCCTGGTTCCTGGTTTAATAGAAGCCAACATGAAGCAGTGTCTTCATGAGTGTGTAGAAGCCAATGAACGTATAGCTCTTGTAAAAATATTACAGTGTAAGCAACAAAGAAAGAGGCGATGTTGGAGATGGGCCGTGGACCGTTGAACCAACAGGGAATACTGAAATGTAATAATTATTTATTATACTAAAAAAGCCGCAGTTTAGTTAAACTATGTGAGTTTATGAATGTTTATAACCACACAGATTTATCAGGAACAAAAAGGAATAGACAAAACCAAAACCAAATTAACCAAATTCAGCGGAGCCCCACAACATTTCTTCCTGTATAGCCCTGGCGTCACATGATCATAAATTGGCCAACCAGGAGGTGGCATCTCTGCGTTGCCGTGCCGCGTAGTGAAAATCTGGAAGAGGTGCATGTCAAGACATCAAAACCGACACGTCGCTTTCCGAAGTGACACCGTAGGTAGTGACACAAGACGTGTGCGCGACTATAAATCCAGCTTAAGAGTGTAATGAGAGGCTGTAAAGCTGTGGCTCTTGCCTTTTTTCTGAGTCATATTTAAAGTGATTGTATTTTTGTTTTTCTTTTGCTTCATTCTCTAACCGTTCACCATCCTTTTCTTTGTCCATCTACACCCCTTGCTGGTCAAGCTGGGCTCTGTAGTGGCGGGTCTGGTCTGGCCTGCTGTCCTGTCTAATCTAGCCAGCAGACATGATCAGAGACTAAACCGCATTCCACCCAAAATGCCCCCCTCACTCCCTTCTTTCTCCATCTCTCTCTCTTTCACTCTCCTCATTTCTTTCTCTCGCCCTCCTCCAGCTCCCACCCTCCCCACTTCGGGCCTCACTCTGCATTCCTCCCTCACTAATACTATTCCCACTATCCTCCTCTCTCTCTTTCTCTCCCTCTTGTTGCATTCCTCTCACACTTACACTACTCCCTCTCCTTTACCCACATCTCTAATTACATGCCTTTGCCCAAACAATGCCTTATACATTACTCCCTCTTTAATACAGTTTACTCTCTCTCCCTTTCATCCTACCATCTCTCTTATTAGGCCTAAGATGTGTGGACCTCCTCCACGCATTCCTCCTCCAGGACTATGAATCCTTCGCTCATTACATCCAGCATCCTAGGGAATAATTTATGCTCTGTGGAAACTTGAGATACAAAGCCGGGGTGGCTGATTTGTATTATATTCAGAGCTGCTCAACTTTTTCCCCGGTGCTCCACAGGGAAAATGACATTCATTACACCTGCCAGCACTTTGTCTCCCTCCCTTTAATCCTTTCATTTCAACCCAGCCACAGAAAAACTCTTCTTTCTTACATGTTATGACATCCTCGCTCGCTCTAACTTTTTGTCTCTACATTACTGGATGTTCGTGGCTGTTATGGCAAACTTGCTACAGATCTATCATTACACACCTACTGGCTTTCTCCTTTTGTTACTTAACAGACTCGATACACGTCACCTGCCGACACGCTGCCGTTATCCTGCTCTACTGCTTACTTTTCAGGGTGGATACACTTTGTTGTACTTTCACACCGTGCTTTTCCTGTTCTCTGGTTGACTCATTCGTTACTAATTACTAAGGCAGTCCCTGATTCACAGATATAGGCATTACTCTTCAAACCTTTCCCTTCCATTCAATAGGTAAGCAGCTCAGAGCCATTTGGGACTGAAACTGCGTAAATGATGATGGGTTACATCGTCACCAAACTACACAGCCTCGGGAGAGACTGCTTAAATAGCTGATACCACTACAAAGATGGCTGCCTGGAAACGTTGTGTGTGCAATCGCAAGGAACGTTCTGGATGACTGATAAACGTAAACATGGTGTTTTGTCTTTACAGCTATTTAAACATAAACCTGGGTGTGTCATCACCTTTGCTTGAACCAGAAACTATAGGGTCATTGTTATGGAGTTCAACAGACTCGTACAGGGAACAAGTAGGTTTAATTGAGTAGTTTGGTGAGCCTTTTTCTATATGTTCAGCTTTACTTACTTGGGTGTTTGCAGAGTGGTTACCTTCAATACAACTCGAGTTAATTTCTAGCACCTCTTTAAAAATATTTACGATTTGCATCCAAATTAGGACTAGTATTCTAGAAGATTCTTGAGATTGTAGACTGTGTTATTATGGCTTTCTTTGGCATTGTTACTGGACTAAACGGTAAAAGTTTTTGCATTATTTTTGATCCATACATTTGCAATATTTAGACAATAGCTAAAAAAAAAAAAAAAACACAAAACAAATAGGCTCACTGTCTAAATCAACACTAGCCTATGTTTTTGTACATATTAATATGGCTACAGTGTTTCAGTAGATCATCTTGGCTGGGTTTTATGAGGAGCCAAGAATGCTTTTATACTCTAATGTGTCCGCCATCATTGCATTTTCAAAATATCTGTGAGCTTCTGGTCCAGCTTCTGAACTCCAAGCCTGATTTACACAGTGACTAATTCCTCTGAAGTAATAATTTCCTCAATATTATACAATTAATATAATTTAATTTCAGCAACAGCAGCTAAACAACATGTTTATGTTGGTTAACATCCACAGTCTCACATCAACTTCCTTGTCTAGCAACATTAACACCTCATAGAATGCAATGTTAACAACAATGTAATGTGTAACAAAGCTAACAATCAAGTCATTTAATTTGAAAACATATTAACAGATTATGAAAGACTTGATAGAACAGTTATTTACTTATTTAATGATACAATCTGTGTGTTCTCCTGAAAAGCAAACCATATGATAAATTAACATAGTCAGAAAATTAGAAAATATCAGTAATTATCAATATCAACAAGGATTAAAAAAAAAACATGTTGCAGTTTATAGGATCCTGTATTACTTAGCTCTATATACACACTAGGATCTAATAATATGCTCAGCTCTATTAATGACACACTCGAATTCAATAATATTGTGAAAATGAAAACTCCCTGAGGTGTTTAATAGTAGTGTCACCAGTAGGCTGACAAAAGAGATACTGACAAAATATTGTTATTTAGAGAAAAGTGACCACAAATTACTGAATGGACAGCTTTTTGTTTGGCAGCTCAGATTTCACTACAACATCCTCCACTTACACTGAGCTTAGCAAAAAGAGCGTGGATCCAGAAATAGCTCTTAACAACTCATTTATCAGTGGCTCATACTGTTTATTCCTGTAATACTGGGTAACATTACTTTTTATTGATTCTGCCTCAAGTTCCACTTATCAAAAACAATCCATGTAGCCTGACACTGTACTTGCTGCATGATACCGTACATATTTAAATGACACATTAAGTTGGACAGATTAGACAGACATTTAGCTGTTTAGTTTTAAATAAGACTCCCAGCGATACCATTCCCAGCATGCTTTGCAGCTCTCATCTGCCTTAAAGAGCCTGCGGCACTGTTAATCCAGCTATGAACAGGCCTCTTCAGCGCTGCCATGACAACAGGTAAACAGTGGACACCGCACTGCCATTAACACACTGTTCATGTGTGGGGGCAGTGGGGACAAGCAGATGAACACTGCGATCTGAAAAATGACCGGCACAGAAAGAGTGCGTTAGTCCCAGTCCGACACACACAAACGCACAACGCTTCCAGGCTTGAACAATACAACATTAATGGCTGGCCAGTGATGTAGCATTGATGCAGAAACAACAACAATGCAGGCTTTATTCAACTACCAGACCACAACAATACAACAACAGATACTCACAGCCTAACATCCATCCCTATAGCCATCCATCTGACCATCTGCACTACAATGAATGAATACAGCCCACAGAGCACCTAGCCAAGGATATACATAGTCTTGACTTGGACTTCCAGACAAGCAAAATGTAGGGCCAAAAATAACCTCACATGACGACAACTAAACATTCACACAGAGGTCAGACGAGTCACTTGGATGAATGAAAGAGTGTTGCTTTTATCAGCTCTAAATACATTTCCCCTACAGTTCTCTGCACTATTCCACAAAGGCCACGTAAGAAAAAAAAAACAAAACACTGGTCCATACTGATGCCCCTATCTTATATAATAATGACCATTCACATCTAGCCACTGGCCTTTTAAGACATTTACATAATAGCTCAGCTCCAGTCTCGGTGGACATAATAGTAGCCTAATAGAATTACAGTTTATGATGACAAGACCGAATCCATGGGATGATGCTGTGGTCGGTGATTCCCACTAATTACCTAGACATAAGGCTGGTTTCAGACACTTTTTGCATTTTTGTATTGCACATTTTAACCAACTTTTCAGATAACGCAGATTATGAGCTTTTCTATCCACTATTGTAACCTATAAAGAACTGGATATTTATTCTAGTCATCATGTATCAAACACATGCAATAATGACCCGAGTTGTTCACTGAACAGCTGACAGATCTAAGAGTTATTCTGTCAAATAACTAAAAATAAAATTTTTTTAAAAAACCCACTAGTTTAGATCACATTTGTTTCTGCCTCTTTTCACATGTGGTGTTCGATTTTCCCACTAATGCTCTATTTTTATTTGCTTCTTGTGTACAGTCAATGAATACACCTCCTTATCAGTGTACACATGCTCATACAAATCATTAGCTGATAAATGAGTTTCTATTGCTCTTATTCATACTTACCATTTATTGACACACCATCTTTTTGGCATCACTTCAAATTTACTCAATTTTGATTCGCAAACTAAAAATACAAATGAAACAGCTGGATGTAGACATGCAAACAGTGTTGTCATGAACCAAAATATAACGTGCACCTTTCCTTTCTAACAATCTTGGATTGTAATCAATCTATGATCTGCTTTTCAGAGGGATCCTACAGATTGTTTATTTTCACTGGCCCCTTTGTCATTATAATTATGGTATTAAATTAACATTTTGTGGTGAAATGCCTGTTTGTTGCTGGGACAAGTTTCTAAGCTAGTGAGTTTGTAAATTAGTCTTCAGAGAGATACTTTAGTGTCTGTTCAGTTAAGTGTTCAGATTTAGTTTGCAATGACGTGATGAGTTTGTTTAACATGTTTTGCTGCTACTGAAGAAATAATAACACAGAATTACTGTAAGTCTGTCAGCTGAAGATTCAGCATCTGGACTCTGACACGCGGTGATGCTTATTTAGACAAATAATTAATCATTAGAGAAGAAATTAGGTTGCCACAGAATAGCCTACATTTTTTAAAGTGAGAGTAAACTGTGATTCAGACTGTGGATTATGATTATAAGCCCGATCACCCAGCCCTGTTTTCTCAAAATATAAAAGATCTGTCATGTATCTGAGGACAAATGGCACACAGGAAAATGTCTGCATTCATCAGCAGTTCACTGATTTACCACTCTCAGTCAATTCCCTCCAGAAATATTTCTGTGTGACAGATGTTTTCTGTGTTAATTTTTCAGTACACTTGTCCAGAGATGATCTGAAATTATTTCCACACATCATAAACGTATTTGCTCAGTGACACCAAAACATGTCTCAACACTTCTTGTGCTGATTGGCTTTAAGGACTCACAATAAACAGCCAATTAATTCATGCACAATGGAGGTTACAACAAGGGAAAGAAAACACTAAAAACACGTAAAGCTTGTGTGACAATGGAATACGCAGTTGAAATCTTGATTTATTTATCATTTTTCCCACACTGTAATTCTGAGAGATCCCCTTGTGGAGCAGCCAAAAACTCCACCTGTTGCACAGGTGTAATGCTCCCTCTTCGACCCTATAACCTTCCTTCCATGCAACTGATAACATCAAAGAGTTTAGAGTAAACTTGCATGGTTAAGAGGAAGTATTAGAGGAGATTAAATGAATGTATGGTCATTAAACTATTTTAACAACAAGGTCACAAAGGGCTTCATATTCTCAACAACAAACTAAATACTTATTTTTTTATCATTTTGGCAAAACGTTGCCTCAAGAAAAGTTATCAGATACTTTCCAGATAAACAGTCAGTGTTAAAATGATTGTGAGGACGGCCTTGTGTAACCTTTGAGGAGCCATTAACACACTACAGAGCCATCAGTACCAGTACTACCTGGCATCTGCAAATTCATAATAAATTATCTATAAGCTGCCAATTTGCTGCATCCGCACACTGCACAGCCTTTTAAGCTGAGACCAACTGCTCCTGCTGCTTAGTTTTTAGGCAGTAAGGGGGTGGACAAATAGGGAATGGAAACCAGGAAGTGAGGGCAACAGGGTCTGCAGGGGGTTATAGCTACATTAGTGTGGACGTGTGTGTCTTCTCTGTTGTACGTTGTCCACAAAGCTGTGTTTATGCCAGAGCATGACTGATGGGTGGTGTGATGCCTGCATGACCATGGTGTGTGTGTGTGTGTGTGTGTGTGTGTGTGTGAGCAGCAGTGAGCCCAGCGTGGGGCTAGTGTCTGGAGCGTGTAATTGAAACACGGTCCCATGCAGCGCTACACAGTGACCCCACTAATCTCCTCCTCACAAAGTGGCTTAGCTTCTATAGGGTCATATGGCACAGCGAGACAGCTTAAACACAACAGAGTGACCTGCCCCAGCCGGTGGACCCTGTGCCCACCCCCCTAAACTCCCTACATTCAACAGGTCACACTCAGTAACTCATTAGTAAAGATGCACGACAGAGTCCAGTCCCCGGTAGAGCCTGACAGAAAAGGTTCATGGTAATCCTTAAATATGAGCAAACAGTGACTCATGAGCAGAAGCAGAAGCAAAACAAACATCTCCGTGCTCCAAATAATTCCTTTTAACCAACCCCTGACAAAAAACAACAATGCCTAATATAGCATTTTACATTAGGAAATTGATAAAAGGAAAAAAATATTATTATCATTGTACTATTCTCGACAATAAAGTAGAAAAAACAACAGTATTGTATACAAATAGAATAAGTGCTGAAAGCCTTCCTTCCTAATCCTCTCAGTCAGCAGTCGCACAGTAAAAACAAGCCTCCCATGTGATTACACTGCCAAAAAAAAAAAGACATCCTAATTGAATGTGTTCCTCGAGGAAAACCTGATTATTGCAATGTAATTAAAAATGAAAAATCATGACCAAGTTGTTAAACCACAGTCTTCGACACAAAAGGCATCCTCCTCACCACTCAGCTTTTGTAACGTCAGATCAGATTTTTGTTGGTTTTGTTAAGACCCAAGATTTATTCCAAGATAAAACTTGCAACAACTTGCAATGTGTTGGTCGTTCAGAAAACCTAACCGTTCACAATAGGGCTGGGCAATAGAGGAAATAATGCCAACTGTCAAAATATAATCAAACATTTAATTTTTTTGCATTATTTTTTTAGTTTTCATGCAGTTCAGTTAAAAAAGGTTTCAATATTTTGCTGTTTTACCCAATTCAACCCATGCACATTTTGATGTCGAAGATTTTATTGTCCTAATCAGCTGGAATGTTCTACCACCAAGCTGTGAGAAATATTCCACTGTTTGCTAAGTGTTTTGACAGCAATGATTAAGCTTCTGGTTTCTTCAGCTTTCAGAAAGGAATTTAATCAGATTTTTGAGTGAAATGACATAATGTTTACTATTGAATGATGATTATAATTATGGTGAGATGGTGGTGCCGTGGTTAGCCCTGTAGCCTCACACATTTGATGCTAGCGCCAACCAGGCCTTTATGTGTGGAGTTCACATGTTCTGTTCTGGTCTATGTGGATTCTCTCTGGGTAATACAGTTTCTTCTGTCCAACAAAAGACATACAATTGTGTTCATAAGTTTACATACTCCAGCGGATTTGTGATTCTTTGGCCATTTTTCTGAGAACATGAATGATCATAAAACAAAAACAAATGTGTTTGCTCTTTTTAAATCATGATGACAACAGAAATTATCCAAATGACCTGATCCAAAGTTGACATACCCTAGTTCTTAATATTCTGCATTGGTCCTGCCCCTTTAACCTAAATGACGGCTTGAAGTCTTTTGTGGTAGCTGTGGATGAGGCACTTTATTTTCTTAGATGGTAAAGCTACCTTCTTCTTGGCAAAATACCTTCAGTTCCTTTAAGATTTGGGGTTTTCTTGCATGAACTGCATGTTTGAGATCCCCCTACAGTGGCTCAATTGCTGGGTTTCCATCACCCTCAGAAATGCGCAAAATGTAAATTGCGCAATAGAAAACTGGCAATGGAAACACAGAAATGTCGCAAAAACTGTCAAAGAGCAAAAAAAAAAGTTTTTACACTCTCATGAGGTGGTTTTTGAAAAGTTTCAATATAGAAGTATTGTACAAAAGTGTCATGAAAACACATTTTGCGCATCTTCAATTGTCACATGACAAGTCCGGTACCGCTAGAGGTTCAATAACATAATAGTTCATTAAATGTTTCCAGGGTCATTCAGAAATTCTGGATCCATAACTGGTTGGTGAATTCTGTATAATCTCTCCCAGAAATCCGTTCTGCGTGGACGCTGCCAAGGAGTTTGCCTTGGGACGATCAGGTGCACCTGCAGAGCGCTGATTAACACACAGACGCACTTCTCTCTCTCTGCGAGAACTATGACATAACGCGACGGAAAGATGGAACTTCACTAGACTCACACATCAGAAGCCAAACACTTTTCAATAGAAACACCTACAAGTAGTAATTACACTTTGTCGAAATTGTAAAAATATTGCTTTTATTTTGCGCAAAACTGTAATGGAAACCCAGCTAATAATATTGAGATCAGGAGACTTGAGATGGACACTCCAGAACCTTCACCTTTTTTCTGCTGTAGCCAATGACAGGTCGACTTGGCCTTGTGCTGTGGGTCATTGTCATGTTGGAACATCCAAGATTGTTCCATGTGCATTTTGTCAGGGTATGTAAACTTATGAACACAAGTGTATATTTAAATCACCTGTAGATGTGAGAGTGGATGGTTGGTCATCTGTATGTCAACCTTTAGACGAACTGGTGACACATCCACAAAGTACCCCGCCTTCGCCCGGCCACTCGGTGACCATTTGGGGAGTAAGCAGTATGGTAGCGCAACTTATATCTTATGTATGGTTTCCATGGCAACGACTCACTGTACTCAAGGTCCCTTCATTCCAACCCCTGCTGCAGGACGATCTAATTTATTTAAGCTTAAAATATGGCTGATGATAGTAAGTTAGGATGAGAAGTTTCTTGCTACAGTTGCATTTGTATTATTGATAAAATTGCTTCTTTGGGGCAGAGTCCAAGAGACACTACATCTCCCTTTTCTCTCAATTTCTCTCGTCTATTCCCAGAGCGGTTCTGTTGTTTAAAGGAAACACGTCAGCTCTCATGAGCAGAGAAAACACCGACACCAGAGAGAGTATTACAACCAGGAGATCAACTGATGACAACACTGAGCTTAACCATCGCAAACTCTACCATTTCAACCAGCTGACAGTAACCGAGCCCGGTTGGAGCCAGAGCCATCACCAGACTTAAATCAAGCCAAGACAAGCACGTTCAAATTACTGGAGGATGATGGTTTCATCTCGTTGTGAAATCTGATCAGTATTTATACTTTGATATGTCAGATAACTGAACAGGAGTCAAACAGCTTACATTGATCTGGTCTTTAAAATTGGTCAGAACCTTGACCAGAATTAACATAAATTTGACACCCCTGCCCTAGGTAGTGTACTTACCTGCATATGTAGGTGAGCTGTCTAGCGTAGTTGCTTAGAGAAAAATCTCACTTGAGTACACTACCTAGGACAGGGGGTGTCAAACTCATGTTAGTTCAGGGGCCACATACAGCACAGTATGACCTGAAGTGGGCCGGATCATTAAAATAATAACATAATAATATTGAAATAATGTCCATTTTTGAGTGAAAAAAGTACAATTATATTATTAAAATGTTTACATCTATAAACTATTCTTCAATTTTTTTTAAACACATGAACAACCATGAACAAAATTACATTAAGACAAAAAATGCAATGTTAACAATTTATGCCATTATTTTGCCTCAGTTTCTCATTTTCACATGTTCATTACAACTTAGAAAACATTTAATAACAGGCAGAATATTGTTAAAATTATACTTAATTCTCTTAAAACATTTTAGGTCATTCATATATCTTCAGGTGATTCACATTTTTGTGTAATTTAACTTTTTTTTTTTTTTTACACTAAAAAGGAAAAAAAAAAGTGGTTTTCATTATCTATAGTTTATTATGATAGTGTTTTACTGGTCTGACCCACTTTAGATTGAATTGACCTAAAATGATTTTAACACCCTTGATTGTTAATAACTTCAGTGTAATTTTTGTATTTTACTAATTCATTCCACAGGCCGGATTGGACCCTTTGGCAGGCCGGTTTTGGTCCCCTGACCACATGTTTGAGACCCCTGACCTAGAGACTTAAGCTTGTTTATGACACAAACAACAGTCTAACATAAGAAAAAGGAAAGACAAAAAGGTCCTGTAGCATTCATCATTTTTTCCTCAAATAAAACGGCTTCTTCATTCCGTCTGTGCTTACCTTTCCTATGCAGGAATAACCGAAGGAGAGGACTAGCGGTGGAGATGGCCTTGTGGTAGTTGTCGTCATTATTGATCGGCAAGAGGTCACCATGTACATCAGCGTAGCCCACCAACAACTCCACGTTGGGGATGCGATGGACATGCTGTAAAAGGCCGTAGAACTCATCAAAGCGGCCTGGTTTCGACCGATCCAGAGAGAACCGACGAAACTCTGCACCAAACTGGGAAAGAAACATGACACGTTACACCACTGCTTACACATAAATACAAGAGATTAATTTTAAGACCAATTAAAACGTCAAAACTGAGATATATCAGGAAGAAAGCATGTTTCAAACGATTGCATATACACAACATGAGCGGTCTGTAAAGCACACACTGTCTTGTAGCCTAGATCATTTCCCAACTATTGTAGGCTGTATGTAAGACTGTCATCCATGTGGACTAGTCCACACACCATGCGTGATGAATTATTGATGAAGAATGTGTGATGTGGGTTTGTCTATCTGTATGAATCTGGGTTCTTAAAGTATGCTCCAAGAATAAACAGTACTGCCTAATAAAGTGGCCAGACAAAATGTTTGGCATGCACATGTAAGACAGGTTATCTGTATTAGGGATGCATGATACTGGCAAAACTTGCGATACGTGATATGGGTGTACAGCATTGTGATAATGATAATATTGCCTTATTTCTTGTTTACCTTAAAAAAATACCAATTTTATCTCCTAAGAAAAACATACCTTAACAATGTTAAAATTAGCTAATTGTTTGTATGCTAACATTTATAATTTAAGACAATATGCTGTACTAATTAGGGCTGCACGATATTGGAAAAAAACTGATATTGCAATTTTTTTTAACCCTGCGATATATATTGCGATTTTCTTCTTTGTTTTCTGGGATTTTCTTCATTTTCTGTTCTTTTCTTCTTCATTTTTGGTGATTTTCTATTGTTCATTGGTCATTTTTCAGCGATGTTAGCAGCAACTGTGTGTCAGGTACCCTTGAAATTAGACGACAATATATTGAGTTCATTTCCCTCCTACATTACAGGGCCTACGAACTGACTATTGAGCACACATACATTGCAATAACGATGCTCAAACGATACATTGTGCAGCTTTAATTCTAATTCTAATACAATCAGTGACACAATTCGGTGGTAGAACCTGGTGATGCTGCTACCATAGACCTTCAGACACAAACATAGTCAAATATTTGGTCATTTTATTCACATAGAACAAACTTTAAATGACATGGATGCATTTCATAACAACAAAAGTGCCAGAGTACCGCTTTGTAACAGCTTTAACTAAACTATATTCCACTGATGCCGATAAAAACAAATCTTCAAATATAAGTGATCAGGCCTTGGCCAAAGTTGTGTTCTGAAAATATTCACATCTTCTCGACATTAATAACATGTACACTTACATTCAACCAGCAGCAGTAGCATTACTTCAGTTTAATATAAGGAAAAACTATCATGTTAGAGTGGTAGGGGTGAGTATTGGCAAGAACCTCATGATACAATCACGCATCACGATTCTTGGATCACAGTATGATAATATCACGATATGTCATATATCACGATATTGTGATATATTACAATATTCTACACAGTTAACTAAGAAAAAATAGAGATGATATAAATGTAACTCACACAATACTTCACAAAATTGAAAGGACAAGTTAAGTCAAAACTATTTGATTGAAAACAACTTTTCCATTTGATT
>JAPTGZ010000026.1:27059781-27071725 GCA_029814645.1 Fowleria isostigma | reverse complement strand
AGCGCTCCTTCTGCACACAGCACTGCAGATGAGGCCTCCGCCTCCCCCACAGTCTGCCAGGCCTCTCTCGCTCTCCCCCACTCCCTCCCGTCCTTTCCTCCCCCCTCTCTCGCTCCTTACAACAGCATAGCAACACTGACTAGCCAGCCAAGGAGAGTCTTTCCTCTCGCACTGGGGTAATTTCCCTCCATTTTAGATTCCTCATCCCAGGGCAGCAAAGGATGGTGTTGGAATGAGCGCACAGATCTGATCTGATCAGTGAACCTGGGACGGTAGACCTGATTTAACTCACATCTAATTGATCACCTTTTTTTTCCAATGGTGGACAAGGGTTAATTCTGTACAGCTATTTTCAACTGAGGTTTTCCACATCAGTCATCCAGTAATTGTTAAAGGAGGTGTTTGTAAGAATTATGTTCCAGTAATCATAAAATGGCCCTAATATGTCACCACACATTAAAGAATCATGTTCTTTTCAAACACTGACATCACTGACAGTAGCAGTCCAGACAGAATATTCACATTTGAAGAGCTAAGTGGCAGCCCTCAAATAATGTTTATGTTGTCATTTTGTGTTTTGGCCTGATGTGCCAACCATCACTTGTCACCCAATCACAAAGTCAGTCGCATTTGGGCATCCACACTGTAAACCTAGTTTTTGTTTTAACTCTAACAGATAAGTTCATATTACTTTAATCTATCTAACTTATTGACATTACTTGTTAATTCTGATTAAGCTGGACTTTTCCCCATGTCCTTTCTAATTGTAATTGTGTTTTTAAGTCCAATCAGTAGTTTATACTCTAGCAAACTAAGTTTGTAGAACCTAAACATGTCATTTCTTTACATAATTATGAATTCTGCGTAAACTGTACTTTTTAATGGCCTATCTTATTGTAATTATGGATTTGAGCTCAAACAACTCAATATCAATTTTTGCCTGTCACTGATAGCAAAACATTAATGTCACCCATGTATGCACAATGCATTATAGGTATTTGTCATTTTATTTATTTATTTATTAAGTCAATTGAGAACCAATTCTCATTTTCAATGACGACCTAACCAAGAGGCAGCATAGGCACAATTTTACTCATTATGTTCTGTTTTATGTACAGGGGTTCAAGTTTATGTTTATTTATGTTAATGTGTCTGTTTTACAACATTTATTGGTCTTTTTATTTTTATTAATGTGACACCATTAGGCAAACCTGTAGGCCCAACAATGAACAACCTGTCCCTCAACATCAACCTGTTCAAGTTGATTTAATGAAACCTTTCGTCTTCCAAAGTGAAAGTTCTTCCTACACATCTTGAAACTCTCAGTACCAATATCCTTCCTTCAGTGTACATGTGCAATGATATTGCCCTTAATCAAATTTATCTACCTCAGGGATTACATCAAGAGGTTTCTGAAAGTAATCTCACGACCCCCCTCTGGCATCCTGTGACCCCCACTTTGGGAACCCCTAGTTTAAACTGAGTATCTTCAGTTATTGTAACTCAGTAATTAGTGCATTCAACCTAAATACTTTTTCTACTCCATTATGGGCTCAAGTACATTGAATGTAGTCCACTCCATTTATTCAACTAATGCATTATTACTAAAGATTTTAAGGAAACAAGTTATCTTGATTATTTTGAGTAGAATCTACTTATCTGGGTTTACAGTGCAGGTTGCTGGGCTGCAGCTAAGAACATTTCTGATCACAAATGTCTGACATTACCCAAAACCTGGAAGCCCTTGTTATGATTCCCAAATATGTCATAACTAATTGAGAAACAAAACAAGGATATATATATAGGAGATCCTTTAGAAAGATGGAGACGACTGAAAGCGGAGAAGAATTTGAAGACTGATGCCGAAGTTGCTCATTTTCTCCTGGACAGTTAAGATTCAGCTAAGTTTGGCTAAGTTATTTCTACTTGTTGTAAGCACAGACATGTCAAATATTCTCTACAGTCAAATAACGGTATGCATGTTTGTTTATAGTACGTTACCCCGTATGCAGGTGGGTCATTAAATTGACCAGGTAATAAATTGTTTGAGAAAGAAAAACGGTGACCTGTTTATTAAGAATGCATTATGCTGAGATGCCGTTAGCACAGCACGGCAATATGAAACACTACTGAGTCATTACATCAGTCTTTACATAGAGTAGCCTGTAGAATTTGGTGGTAGCTCCTTGTGGTAGACGCTCATGCTTCATCTGTCAACCTCAAGTCTGGGGGGGCGGATACTACACTCTACAATATTTTGAATGTGATTGCAGTGCCAGTTTTGGCCACAAACTTACATACAGTACAGCTCCTTAAACATGCAGACCAGTTGGGGTTTCCCTTTGTATCTTTGTCTAATATAAGGCTCAGTGCTGTTGGTACCTGATGAAAAAATCCTTCACACCTTCTGCTTAATGTAAGACACTCATTGGAAAAGACACTTGATTGAAAAGGGAAATGGTGCAGCCTTAAAATATGCAAGTTATCACGGATCTCAAGCAGTAAATTGCTAGTGTGAAGTAGAGTGGGTGAGATCTTGCATATTGTTTTCTGACTACATTAAATGAGGTGCATTTTTATGCACCATGCTCAAATAGTGTTCAAGCTTTAACAGATACTAAACTCATCAGGTGATCCACTTATCTTCATTAAACTGAATTATAACGCTATACTGATCTTGTGAAGCTAAATCATTGAGAAACTTAATTTTGGTTACCAAGCAATGCTGGGTATTATTGGACACTATTTTTGGCTCCTTAGTAACTCCTGCATGAAAAGTCTGATGTTCGGTGCTGTTGTGCTGTAATGGGAGGGAAGATTTGTGTTTTCTTTGAATTTACAATGTTGAGTTAGTGCTATTACGATGAGGTGAATAGATATAATGAGAAACCATATGACAACAGATTACTGAATGAAATATTCATTTGCTAATTTTAACTTAAATGAGATTCAATTAACTTTAGAAAAGTGAAAATGATCATTATCACACCTGAGACTGTTACTCCCTGTATAATCTTTAACGACATTCAGTTCAGAAATACAGGAAACCAACTGAAAGGCATTTTTATGTCTTTGGTGTATTCTGTAAGATACATTAGCAAAATAAGCTGTAACTGTAATTTTTAGCCATCCAACCAGGACATACAGTCATGAAAAAAATGATTAGACCACCCTATGTTCTCTTCAATTTCTTGTTCATTTTAATGCCTTGTACAACTAAAAGTACATTTGTTTGGACAAATATAATGATAACAACAGTAATAGCTCATAAGAGTTTAATTTCAGAGCTGATATCTATCCAGTTCTTTCATCAATATCTATGGCGTTGTACTGACAAAAACAGTGCTTTTAGACATTCCATGTTTTCTTTTGTCTGTTTTAATCAAACGATACACACAGGAGTTTGTACTTGATTGCATAAGCATTGTCTTTGATGGTCTAATAATTTTTTCTGTGACTGTAGTGTTCACTGGTCAGTTCGTCTATGGAGAAAGACTGTCTCATTGGAACCTTCAATTCCTGACCAACACAATGCTTTAAAAGCAAAGCAACTGGCATAATCAGCAGTTCTGTGAGAAGCACAATTACAGCACTTTATTGTTCATAAATGCTTAAGTGAAAAATGAAAACATAAACAAATACACACAATTCAAAAAACACATAAAACACAACTCTCTTTTGAAAAAGAAAAAATCTTTCACTTTTTGTGGTTGTCAGTATGGTGGTTACTGTCCAGTCTTGTGTGGTAAATTAACATCAAGTTAAAAATTTTGAAAAAGGGAAAAGCAACAACAGTACAGTCAAGGCTGAAGAGCACAAGACCGCATAAGTTAATGAAATGCTCCTTTATAACATGAGAGAAGGCGATTAGCACAGAGCCACCATTCTTTCAGCAAGGAAACCCTTGACTTAAGAACACAAAACAGAAGAGAAATTAAAAAAATAAAATCTAATCAAGTTAACCGCAAAAACAAATCAATTTGTTATTTCTTTATATATAGATATATTATTTTGCAAAAAAACTAGTTTTTTTTTTGTTAAAAAATAAACTTAAACATACAAGAAAATACCAGCCACCAAGCGACACCTATCGTTAAGCATACCAATGTAGAACATATGAGGCTACCTTACGCACAGGTAATAGCAAATATTTAAGGGTACATGTACGGCAACATCTGTCCAAACATGTCTAAAAGACTGTACAAATTTACACTACCTATCTTTGTATAACTACATGAAAAATGATGGATTATCTTGTCAGCTTAAAAGCTTTAAGTTCACAACAACTCATAACTTAAGCCACACTTACAAGTTCAGTGGCTATCTGAACATCGCCTCCTTAATTTCATTGTACTAAAGTATACAGAAGGCAAAAACTTTTTCTTTGTTTGGTGTAACTTCATTGTTGTTTCCCCCCCGTCTTGTGGAAGAAACATGAAAACTTTGCTCAAAATCTTTACAGAAATCCTAGCTGCTCGTTGTGTCCTGCCCTTAAATGTCATTGGATGGCTTGTTTTGAGTTCTCACTCAAGGAAAGCTTTCTCCTCATTACCCTCTCCTTCACAGATGCCCAATAGCGGGGCAGTGTCCTTCAGTTTAACCGAGGCAGATTTGTTGGCGTGGATGAAATCTAAAGTCTGTCTGTGTGAGTCCATTAGATTTTATCAGTCAGACCTGCTGTTTACCGAGCTGGGCCCTGTCTCCCCCACTTCTCGCAGATGAGGGCACAAACTTAGGAATAATGATGGGGAGAGTCTCTCTTCCTGTAGCAGCTGGTCTCCCTGAGCCCTCCGAAGGCCCAAAACCATTTTCCACGTGTGCGCCCTCATCCTCCTCGTCGTCATCGTCCTCATCATCGTCCTCATCATCCTCGTCGTCGTCCTCGTCATCATCGTCATCGTCATCATCATCATCATCATCATCTGACAAATCATCGAGATCTGAAACAGTCTTGGCTTCTGTTCTTGGCTCAGTTCTCTCTGTAGATCCAGGAAGCTGTTTGTCACCATGGAGATGTACCTCTCCCTCTTGTTCCTCGTTATCCTTCTGCTGCTCTTCCTCATCACTGTCAGAGTCGATGGAAATGGGCTCAGAAAGGTCTAGAGGCATTTTCTGTGGTAAGGTGCTGTTGATTGTCTTGTTTTGGTCTCTGCTGACACTGTTGAGTTTGGGAACAGATAGCGTTGCTTTACTACTCTCCACAGTCCCGGCTGGCGTCCCCTTTGGTGGCGGGGCAACACCACCGTTAGCAGCTACAGGCAGCCGATGTCTCCCGCGTGTCTGCTCTGAAACCCCTATCCGAGTGCCAGATGTCCGCCTTTTACCATTTCTCCCCTCAAACGCAGCACCTTCAAAGCTAAATGCTAGCTCATGACTCACTTTGTTGACCTCATGCATGCTGAACCCAAGCAGCACGCTTGCATTTTGGCTTTCGCATTCCTGCACACATTTCCTCCTCTTGTTGACAAAGTGGCTGGAGATGTCAGACTTCCAAAGCCATAGACTGGAAGCCAGCTTCTCCACCTCTCCTTGTTTAGGATATGGTGCTTTATTGAAATACTGTGTCAGAAATGCCTTCCTGGACTCATAAGACTCGTTCTCGTGTCCTTTGGGGTCAAGAGCTAAAACAACAGGTTCATCAGGATTTTCTACAAATGTGGCAGGGTTGTGGAGATCCCGAGGGTGGGCTCTCTCCCCAGGGGGACCATGCCTCCTCCGTTTTGGTGCACTGGTGTCGGTACTATCAAAGCTGGGTCGTTTCAGAGTGCTGCTCTGGGCCTGGCTGACCCGAGAGGAGTGTACTGCTCTGTTTTCCTGCCCATTCTGCGATTTTCCGACACCTCTGCAGTGCACCAGGTGTAGAGTGATGGTGGAGGCAGTCATATTACTAGTGTAAACTCCTAAACAGTGAATACATTTGTAAGTCAGTTTCTTTTCAACTGGGTGAACTGTCTGGATAACCTGATGCCTCTCTCTCAGGTGGTGGGCTAGTGAGTCTGAGATGGGGCCTTTGAGGATAGAAAAGCAAAGAGGACACAGAGTCTTTCCAACATCCCTCTTGTAGGGCACAGAGGCCTGTGGTAGACTTTTGACTGGTGCACTGTCAGAACCCCCAGAGGGCAGTTTGGGTGGGTGCGGAGGCATTAGCCTCTTGCTTGATATTAGGGAGGCAGACAAGGCTGACGAGGACACAGATGTGGTGTTGTTGCTTTGAGCGTGGAATGCTACAGACTCCTCTGGAGCATCTCTCATATTATATGTAGTTACAATCAGTTGAACATTCTTGGGATTGCCCTGCTGCAGTGTGAGGTCAAAGGTCAGAGGGGAATCTGTGCGTGGACCAACACTCTCATCTGGGTGCGACATCCGCATGTGAGCCACCATCTTCTCAACATCATTGAAGGTGGCGCGGCAGTGAGGGCATGACAGACCGTGGATCAACATGTGATTTAATAGCGTGTCACTGGGCAGATAGCGGTTGCAGTACAGACACTTGCTGGTGAAGTTATGGATCTTCATGATGTAGTTGGCAACAGCAGGAACCTTCTCTGCTTTGTGCTCTTTCTCAAAATGAGAACTGTACACATTCTCCGGAAAGAGCTCATTGCAGATAGTGCAGATTTTCCACTTCTGTGTATAGGATGTACCAAGGACAGAAGAACCACTTTTCTTGGCCGTTACAGAAGCTACAGTCGTGGCCGCTGCCTGAACCCGAGAGCCCAGAGGGTTGGACTTGAGTGAAGAAGAGGTGCCGACCATAATTGGGCCCCGCAGGCTGCCACCTGTAAGGAGCTGCTTTGCTGCATGGGATTGCTGGGGCATAGAAACCTGGGCATTCCCTGGCAAAGACACCCTCACCTGTTGACTGCTCATGGAGAAAGGCTGAGTAGACCCTGCTTTTAATCCCATTGCCTCATGTTTCAGCCCCGACAGAAGACTCTGAGAACTGAATCCCGACTTTGATGAGATGACAACACGACTCAGCTGTTGAGAGGCAGGAGACCTGGGACTGGCCATAACTGCACCTTTGGGACCCATCCCAATAATGGTTTTATCCAATTGGGATTTGGGGGGGATCATGATGATGGGTTTGGGACGGGGGACTATGACACTAGTGTGGCCGATCATGGCAGTCACCTGGTAGCCAATCCTTTCATGGTCCTCAATGACATGTTGAACAAGGGCCTCATAGGTCCTTGGAACAAACAGACACCTCTTGCAGTGAATCTGATTACTGCTAACACTGTTTGCATTTGTGTTACTACTGTCTGTATTCCCTGTGGTGCCACCATTCTGTGCATTTGTCTTCTCTCCAGGTTTTACAATATAGGGCTGGGCCACTTGTTGGAAGTGTTCCCGGTAGATGTGCTTTCGCACCACATTGTACAAGGGGTCCCTGTAGGTGCACTTCTTGCAGTAGTACACCGCCTGTTCCACACTGTCCCCAGTTCTCTTCAACATCCCGTCCTTCATCATCATGCCCCCACCTCCAGCCACCATGCCCCCAGGCCCTTGCCGTACGGTGTTGTTAGGCATGTGGAAAAGTTTGATGTGCGTTTCCAGAGTCTTTTTGTTGCCATTGTACGTGCAGTAGGGACAGTTGAGCAGAATGTTGTTCTCGAAGTCCTCACTGTGGACATTGCGGAAGTGACTCTTGTAAGCAGAGAAGTACTTGGATGAGAACAGGCAACCAGAGCAGCAGAAAGGTTTTGATCTGTAGTCCTGGAGACACAGTACCAAGAAAAAGATTAGACATTCAAATGTATTTAAGTGCCAGCTTAAAGAATTCAAGTATTTTTCAGCCCTTATTTGTTTTTGTTGTGTGAATAGAATAAATGGAAACACTGGATAAAAGTGTATTTATTATACACACCTGGACTTTGGTATGTGATGGCTCCCACATGCACACATCTTCCCAGGTAGTGTGCTTTATATACACATCTGGAGGGGTAAAATCCTTATAGTCCTATGAAACATAACAAAGAAGATAAAAATTAATACTTTCAAAGTAATGAAACATCAGTGAAGAAAACGTTCTTTACAACATCCACAAACTAAGGACCCTGTGGACATTTGAGATATAAATATAAATTGTGGATGAATGGCATGCTCTGACTCAAGATGCACATGTTTAAATAAAGTAAAACAAATATTTTAAGAAAATTTGGTCTAAAACCTAATTTTAACCCACTAAACTGGATGACCCTTCATGTTTATACCTTATGCTCACTGAAATACAGAGAAGAGGAGGCTAAATTATGCAAGTCTGAGGATTCAGTTTTTGAACATGCAAGCATGTTTCTCCAAAACCTAGTGAGATGTAACAGAGTGAGGACATGGTGGAGGTGAGATAAACCACATAATGTTGTAATGTGATATATTATATGAATCCTAGCTTTCGTTCAGCACTGCAGTGCCAGACACCTTACAATTGAACCTTACTTCTCACAGGGAGCCAAATGGAGAAGCAGCTGATCATGTTATTTGACAATGAAATTTTGCACACATATGTGAAGGTAAATTGTACCCCACTATTGACCTCAATGAAGAATGACTTTGGACATTTGGAAAACTTTAGAAAAAATTGAAGGCCATCTAATAATCAGGAGGAAACTCAAGAAAATGTATGCACTGTTAATTTTTGCAAAGCAAAGCTATAAACAGAAAGGGTAGGTCATTACGATAAAAATGTTCCCATTCTGTAATCTAAGCACGCTTACCTCTAGGTGATCTCTACAGAACTCCAGGCCGATGTCTCCCAGGACTTTCTTGACATTTTTCCTAGCTTTCCGCAGACTGCCCAGGTTATTGACAGGGAGCTGGAACATTCTGCCCACATGGGTAGAAAAGACACATAGACGGTGTTATCAACAGGTGTTGGTAAGAATTTAGACAGGAGTCTGCTGAGCAACCCATAATTGAGGAAATAATGGTTCACTAAAAAGGACAAGTTTACTTAACTTAAACTGCCAATGATAACAACCAAATACAAAGCTGGAATAAAAATCTTGTCGGGGATAAAACAAACAGCACTAGTGACTTGAACACTTTGTAAAGGTAAGAAACTTTTTGGCATTCAGACACAGCTGTCTTCATTACAAGTGTCAAAATGTGTTTCAAGAAAACAAGAACAAAGGCGAAACTTTAGCTTTAACACATAAGTTGATTTTCCTTTCAAAAGAGACTTTTTGTTGAAGGTAACAATAACTATACAAACATATTTAATTTTTCATTGTTGTTACTACAGCCCAAATCAGATCTGAACTCCCCTGTCAATGGATGCTGCTTCTTTCAAATACCATGTCACAAATACTCATGTAATTTACAACAGGAAGGAGTTTCCAACAACTATAAAATCAGGTGGGATTATTCTCCAAATCTATGGTTAGGTCCAGACCTTGAATTCTAAGTAAGCTACCTGTCTGGTTCATGCCATCTTTTTTTTTTATTATTATTATTATTTTTTTTTTTTTTCAATGGCAAGTGGAGGGTGAAAACAAGGGGAAAAGCTCAGGGATTTGTCTAAATCAACAAGAACATTGAATATCAACATTATGAAGGTAGGCTGTTTTTATTAGTTTCCCATTAATAAAGCGACCACACATTTTTCACAGCATGTTCTCTGCTGCTAGACATCTCTCAATGGAAAAAAAAACAAAAAAACAAAAACAGGCATTGTAAACAGACAGGCAGGTCCACCATTTCTGTTAATACCTTTTCCAGTAAAAGCCCTTAACATGGAGACTGAGTGTGAGTGTCATTCACCAGGAAGAAACTGAGCAAATAGCTTTTTTAATCCACAAGGACTCAGTGTGACATTTGTGGCACTTCCCAAATAAATGTTTCTCTATATGCAAGCATCCTTAAGTGGTTTATTGCCATTTATTGTAACATTATCGTCTGTATTTTGTGTTTTTTCAGGGAAAATCTGGTATTTTCCATCATTTTATTTACCAATCATGTAGATGTCCATAAAAGTCTGAAATAAAATTGAGGGTCATTATATCAAAAACAGAGAAACCTGATGAAAAAGTGACTTTATAAGCAAATCTTATCATTAACTGAACATAAACCCACTGTGTCCAACCACTGTTATTTTGTTTGTTATTATGTTGTAGATGTTGACTGTTTGCACGGTAACTACGGAGCCTATGAACGTCCAAATAGCTCATATCTGATGACCGTGAAAAGATGAATACCTGCACTTTACACCAATTATTTACATGTATTACAGTGCTGATCCACTAGCAAAGGACGCGCCGCGCCACCTCCATTCATTTCTATGGAATGCTCCCACAAAGCATTGTGGGAGCGCGCTGCACTCAAATTGACCACGGGTTATGTGCACTCATTTGCATAAAGTTGAGCAGAGCCCAACTTTGTGCAAATGAGTGTGTCTAACATGACGCGAGTATCCAATAGCAGAGCAACTCCTGGGCAGTCCATCATGACGTCGGATGACCACACGGTGATGAAATCCTACAGGGAATGCATAACCAGGCATGAAAAAAAGTGTCCTAAGTTGTTGCTGTCGATGGTAAGTGACAACACAAATACATTCACAGAAATAAAGTTTTTAAGTGAATATGAAGGAAAAAAGAAAGAGCCCAGTCACGCCCATCCACAAACAGGACACTCCCACAACACGCTCTTGCGGGGGGCTGCAACGCGCCAGAGCGGAATCCGCATCCTTTGCTAGTGGATCAGCAGCGTTACTGGATCAACAGGGATTAAAACAGTTTATATCAGTAGATAATTTTGGTAGATGATGGATGTTTGGGTCTTTATGAGTTAAAACAGGTTAAATATAGAGAACATTTCATTTGGGAACTGACACAAAAGCAGTGTTGGGTCTTATGGGTTAAATAAAAATTAAAAAAAAATAAATAAATTACACTGCATACAGTGCTGTATATCCACATTATGTAATTTCATTCTACTGAAAAAGCCACAGACAATATTAAACTTATATTACTTAATATAGAGGATATGACACCAGTGCCAGCTGTTTCAATGAATAGAATTCAAGTTAAACATAGTTGGAAGCATTTGATGCAATGTAATGTTCACTGGTCAATAACATCTATAACATAGGCCTAACTTTTTAGATATTTTATTCCAAAACCTGCCACACACTGTAGATTTATGACCAGTCTGCACACTTAACCAATCAGCGATTCAGTGACTCAAGACAGTGGACGCTTGTATTGCAGATTTGGTCATGGTCTCAGAAAAGTGGTAGTATGTGCTTGTGACCTCTCATAAAGACTTGTATCTTCAAATGAAGTGATTAGATGAAAGGCATGAAGACGCTACTACCACACTGTCTGCTTTAGTCTGATATGATTTGTTCACGAGACAAATCTGGAATAACCAAGCCACAAACATTGCTCACTGAGACACAGAGATACTGGTTCAGTATGATATGCAGCTAAATAGCCAACATCCCATTCATAATGTGCCATCACTTTCAATCAAATTAAGGCTCTGTATACTAAGGTCAAAGGTCACTGATGCACCATGACATCGAGGCAGCTCAGTGTAAACAAACAGTGCGAACCTCCGCAAACACCCCACTTATTTCTCTTCTAGAAGGAACTAAACAGAGGGAAGATCTGTGTGTGGTTCCACCAACTGTTGGCCTAAGGAGGTGCTGTGAAAACCGGAGACATTCAAGTTGTGGTGCTTCATCTGCTGTCTCTGTCTGTCTTCAAGCAAGCATAATGGTAAATGTGCAAGGGCCTGGTAAGTAGAAGAGACACACACCCAGCCTTGCCCACTTCCCCCTCTGTCTCTCTCTCTCTCCTGCTTCCTCCCATTACTTGTAGATGGCGCTAGAGAGGAGCTCCATTATGTAAGCCTCCCTATACTCTGCCTGCCCCCTTTTTTCTCCCTGCCTCGCAATACCATCACAGAATGGCGCCTCCTATTGAGTCAGCAGCAG
>JAPTGZ010000026.1:27041718-27053479 GCA_029814645.1 Fowleria isostigma | reverse complement strand
CCTTGCATGGCAGCAGCCGCCCACTGGTGTATGAGTGTGTGCGTGAATGGGTGAATGTGAGGCTTGTGTTGTAAAGCACTTTGGGTACCATTAATGTGCAGAAAAGTGCTATATAAGTACCGACCATTTACCATTTTTGAAATTTGTATGTTAAATTATGCAAATTAGGCATGATCTAATTAAATATGCACATTTTTCCATACATTTTTGGTAGATAGATCTGAACATATGATAGGATATCTGCTTTCATTACCTGGGAAATCAAAATATACTGTTCATAGCCTTAGAAAAGTAGACTTTCGCCATATTTTTTAAAATTAAAATGTCACATAAATCAGGCCAGGAATGCTTTATGAACAAATGTGTCTGTAAATATCTTCAGAATATTGCTAAATGTATAAGTACAGTTTGGTGTACATAGGTGATCGTGGTCACGACAGACTTCAGTTAACAGACAAAACTCAGTATATCGCATTGGAATGCTAACTTCTTGATAAATTAGGGAGAAACTTACTGCTGCAAGTAAAAAAAATAAAATAAACTAAACTTCTTTATGTATATTAAAATTTTTTCTTTATAGCAACTTGAACAAACGCATACTGAAGGAGTAAACTAGCCCGAAATCTCCAAATTGACCACTGTATGGTCCATGATCCATGATTTTTCCCGCCATGTCTCACCTTAAATAAAGTTAAATCTAATGTAATTCAGGTACAGCTTCATCTGTTATTTTGCTGTTCCAGGGCATGTATGAATGAAGCTTCACTCACATGATGAGAAAGATCAGCATCCATTATGAAGATGAAGTTCCCTGTTGCATGTTTGATGCCGTGGATGTAGGCCGTTCCTGTACAAAGACATCAGACTGTCATCAGCAGCTGCGTGGCTGTGTGTTGTATTAGCATATGGCTACACTGTTGTGTTTACACTTCCTGCATTTTGAAACTTACCGAGTCCTAATTTTTTTGCCCTTGGACGCAGCAACTATTACACATATGAGAGAGCAGAAAAGTTTCAGATACAATGCAGAACATAGTGCAAGTCTAGAAACATATAAAGAATTTATTAAGCATAAAAACACAAGCAGACCTGCAGCCATGATGAAATGTGTTTTGTTTTTTTTGTTTTTTTTTTTTAAATTTCAGTATCTTATTTCTATTTTATTCAAGGTGTTTTTTATTGTATCATTGTGATTTAATGTTTTTGTTGGTTTTCTGTTTCATTGCCATGGCAGTGTAGTGGGTGTATGTAGTACAAAGGGCTGCTGATAAAATGATATGTTGTGTTACTTGTATTAAAAAAAAAAAAAAAAAAAAACTCTAAAAAAAAATGGATTATTAAGAAAAAATAAAGAAATTCATTATTCTGTACGTTTTTTTTTCTGCCTGAGTTTAATGAAGAGGTTCAACTTTTACACTGAGATTTACTATTTATGGTGAACTTACAATCTTGTCTTCTCCATAAATTTTCTGCAGCTGCTCAGCAATCTCCAGTGTCCCATCTGGGCTTCCGTCGTCGATGACAATTATCTCATAGTTATACCCACTGTAAACACAACATGTAAAGTTAATACAAAGGATGCACTTTATTCATTCAACCCACGCAAGGTAGTTAACTACATAGATTCAATCACTGCAGTGTCTCTGCACCTCAGGCTAATAGAATACCTTTACTCAAAGTTGGCTCAAATCTAATAACTTAAACCACATCTGTATTCAACACATATAAACAGAGTATGCCCTCAAAAGCAGGCAGATACTGGAGTTATGACTACGTTAGTTTAGTGACAGCTCATCACTGACTCCATACTATAGCAATAATGCTAACTAGCACTAGCCGAGCAGCTTTGTAGACTCCTTAAAACTCACCTTTCACCAAAATATTTGACCAAAAGCCACACTATTAAAGGTAGATTTTCCCTCTCGTTGTACGTAGGTAATAATACGGAATATTTGTCCTCATTATCCCTGTTCGGATGTGAAGTTTTTCGGCTTGCCATGGCGACATGAACCTACTGCAAGTTCACTACGAAAAGATAGGCAGTGTATAATATACTTCCTGGTTGCTACTTTCAAAATAAATTTAAAAAGTGCAGTATATTCATCAGTAAAACAAAATTTAAGTACAAAATATATCGAATTAAACTATATTTGATACTTTAGTTCTATATAAGCACATTTACACTAAATATCTTGGTTTCTCTGTCCTTTATTGAATTATTTTATACACTGTTTTTTTTATTTTGAAATGTATTATAAGCGGAAATCTATTAACTTACGTAGACGCTGATGCTACCTTTACAGAGCCGTAAAGCCGCTTATACTAACAGGTTGGAACTTCCTGGTTGCTCTTCAAAATAGATACCACTAGAAACAACTCTCAACCATTGTTCCTACCATAGAAATGAATAAACTACATACCGTTAAATTATGTCTCATGTTATTTTGCCCGACACTATGATTTTGCTAGCGCTTCAGTGTTTTGCTCACACTCTTCAAGCTTAAATTCTTAATCTTTTTAGTGATATCTAATGTCTCTCACTTATTTTAGTCTGTTTTTAAAAATCTATTTATTTTAGTTTGTTTTAACCATAATCGGTGAGCTGCTGGAGGTACCTGTCCATGTCTTTTTTGTCTGTGCTGTTTTCAATCTGTCCCCTATATGTGTCCTGCGTTTTTCATGGCTTTTGTGTGTACCAGGTTGTGTTGGGGAGTAATGGAATACATGTAACTGGATTAAATATTTAGAATACAAATTATGAGTAACTGCCATTACAGTTACAATTTTAATACATGGTAATCAAGATAAAGTTACATTTTTAAAAATCAAAGGATTACTTTCTGTTGTTTTCTATCATTTCTCAAATTATTTCCCCCACATTTCCCATATTCCCTTGATGAAATATATGATGCAAATATTCTGATGATCAGTGTCAAGTGCAAGTTGTGGGAACAAGTCAGTCCATCAAGTCCAGGTCAAGATAATGGAGGCGGAGTCAGAGTCAGAGCTAGGGCAAGAAGAACGCATCCCTTTGGAAATACAAGCACTACTTAACATTAAAGAGAGATAAGGAAGGAGAACCACATATTACCATGCAGTACAAGAAGAAGAATACTGACTGTTTTTCTATAACCAGACAAAACACCTATAAAGTTACTTTGGGTTGTATGTCACATGTTCATAAGTGTTTATGAGTCTTAGACCAAATACATTCATCTAACTCTAAAATAAAACACACAAGAATATATTTTTTTACAACGGAGGAAACATGGTGTGATTTGTTACATTCATACAGAAGTGGCAAAAGTACTCACAATCTGCATTTAAGTAGAAGTACAGCTACTTATGTGAAAAAAAATACTCTCCTAAAGGTAGAAGTACTGATTCAACTCCTTTGCTCAAGTAAAACTTCTCAATTGTGATAAAGTACAAGCGTAAAAAGTAAAAGTGCAATTTTTGCCATGAATGAAACATTACTTATTTAACCAAGCAAAATCATAAAAGTTTGTTTTCTAATTCCACAGTGAACGGTACTGACCAGAGTCCTGCACTAAAAACATTCGGGGACAGGTAAAAAAAAAAAAAAAGAAGAATTTTCAGGCTTACAGTTACATCCCTTCAGTTCAAAAAAGTAACAAGCCTATTCTGGGAATGTAATGAGTATAAAGTACAAATATTTATGCAAAAATAGAGGGAGTAAAAGTAAAAAGTTGCCAGAAAAATACATATTCAAGTAAAGCGCAGATACCTAAAAAAAAATCTACTCAAGTACAGTAACAAAGTACTTATACTTCATTACTTCCCACCTCTGCATTCATATGATATTAAAACTCAAGAAAATGTGAAAGTAATCCAAGTATTCAGTTACGATTAAGTAATGTAATGGATTACAGTAGATTACTTTTTTTGGCCATGTACTCTGCAACAGAATAATTTCAAAAAGTAACCTCCAACACTGCCAATGGGTATCAATAAAGTCACCTTGAAATGAAAACTTCTTACTCCATGAGACACATTAAAATTGCTTTATTAACAACACCAAAAAAACGTATAAAGTATGTGTAAAAACAATCGCTGCATGCACACACTCTCTGTTCCCTCTCTCACATACTTACACATATTCTCTCACACACACACACGGACATACATTTGTGATGTGATGCTTGTCACCCAACCCCCAGGAATCCTAAAATGTAAACATGTATTAACAATGAGTTCAAAACCACAATATCAAACATGAACATAGCCTACAGTAAATATCATAAACAATATACAAATGATCATACATACAATAGACATTCTCACAGTATCTCTTAAACCATGGAACAAAAACGAAGCTTTTAGACCACGGGTTACGTATTTTCATTATTCTTGAGGCAGTTAAGGTTAGAATGGCAAGTGAAAAATACATGTAAGTGTAACACAGAAGGCTTAGATATTTGGCTTTGATACAGTGCATAAATACAAAACAGTTACAAAAAAATTCAGTGCGAATGTGGCTTATAAGACAGCACTTTCCAACTGGGAAATATTTAAGGATGCTACCTGTTTAAATACTATTCGATATTAAGAAAGCATCCTGCTCATTCTTAGTAAGTACACCAGTTCATTTCTCAGCTATAAAACGTGGACAAAGACAGATCCTTCCTATATCGTTTCCTTTTCTTGTGTTTTCAGTCCCTTGTGCAGCCTCGTATCAGTCAGTAGCAACTTCCTCCTCAGACCTCGTCAGTGGTGAACCGTCCTCACCTCACCACTGGCCGATACCCACTCAGGGCTGGTAGCCATAATAGGGGTCTTCTGGATGAAGAGAGTACAACAAGAGTCAAACTTCAGATTACAGCTGCACAATATATCGTTTGAGCTTTGTCATCACAATGTACGTGTGCGCAATAGTCGTATCGGAGGTCCTGCAATGTAAGAGGTAAATAAACTCAGTGTTTTGATCTAATTTCTTTTTTTTTTATAATTCATATTATATTGTTTTTTCTTTCTTTTCACCCATTGGACCTTTTACAGATATTCAACAAGTGGGAATTAGAAGAAAATAGAAAAATACAAATATGAAAATCAAATGTCATAACACAAAACACACAAAACAAACCTACCCAAAAAAAAAAAGGAAACAAAACCGCCCCCAACAAAAAAGAAAAAATTCAAAAACAATAGAGTACTGTCAAGTTTGTTCTCATCTAATTTCAAGAGTACCTGACACACACTCACCACAGTGATCCACCAATCACAATCCTTCTTAATGTAATATATATATATATGAAAAGTGCTATACAAATAAAGTTTGATTGATTGATTAATCCGTTTGCCGAAGCAGACCACGCCCCTGCACATGGAGTGAGTCGCTGGTAACAGCATTGAAAAATGAGCAACAAACAAGAGAAAATCACCAAAAATTAAGACTTGGTGCAAAAAGAAAAGCAACATCAGTTATCTGGAATTATTTCATCTACAAGAAGGATGATATTGAAACATGTAAAGTCACAGAAAAAATTATTAGACCATCAAAAGTCATCAAAAACAATGGTTATGCAATCAAGTCCTAACGCCTGTGTGTATCATGTGACTAAAACAGACAGGAAAAAAATACATGGAATGTCTAAAAGCACTGTTTTGGTCAGTACAATGTCATAGATATTGATGTAAAAACTTATGTGATTTTGGTTATTATCAAGAAAACTATGGAAAATGGATAGATATCAGCTCTGAAATTAAACTACTATGAGTTATATTTGTTGTTATTATTATATTTGCCCAAACAAATGTATTTTTAGTTGTACCAGGTATTAACATGAACAAAAAGTTGAAGAAAACATAGGGGGTGATCTAATCATTTTTTGTGCGAATGAGAGAGAAGTAAAACTAATTTGTTTGACTATTTACATCAGCACCACATAGATATTACATCCTCCTGATTATTTTTTCATATTGCAATATATATCACAGGGTTAAAAAAAATCACAATGCCAGTTGTTTTGTGCAGCCCTACTCCAGATGGTTTCAATGCCATTATTTAAGACCCAGGCTGTGGCCTGTCAGACTGTATACGCCTTGAACCAGTGGCTCACATTCATAGGCACTAACCTATTTGCGGGGGAACCCTGTGGCAGCCTCCACTGCTGTCACACACACCCGGAGGTCCAATCTCACCTCGCTGCCCTGGAGGTCCGGGGACACCAGGTGGTCCAGACTTACCATCGTCTCCTCTGGAGCCTGGAGCACCAAGCTTAGACTCACCAGGAGGACCTGCAGAAACACACAGCAGACAACAAATATGCATCGTTGACAGGTATCTTTACATAACGCTTATCCCAGTTCACATGTAGAAAACAATGATTTAAGGAGTTACCTGCAAATCCTTTGACCCCTGGAGGACCCTGGACATTGGGTCCTGCATCACCTTTTTCTCCTGAACTACCTCGCCTTCCTGTACACAACAAAGAGACAATGTATTAACTTATTATCCAGTATATTATGATATCTAAGGTTGCACAGATCCAACATTAGGACCGGATATTGGCCCCGGTATCAATGTTGTAGCTGGGTTGGTAAACGCAACCGACTGATTCTTCCCCTTTAAATTTTTGCAACATGGGCTGGGTATCAACTGATTTATATCGTTATATTCTTGTGTACAACAATAGTCACTAATGCACTCGCATGCATGCATGATGATGTCACTCATATCCCCCCCGGTTGAGAACATCTGCTTTAAATCAACAATGATATTGGATCTGTATCAGGTATCAGGTGACACAGAAGGCCCCAGCATTGGTATCAGCATTAAAACTGAAAAAGTCAGATTGGTGCATCCCTAATAATATTACACCACAAAAATCATCATCATCAGTTTATTTTATTTTGGTTTGCACATCAAACATTCCACTCAATACAAAAATCACAAACACAAAAACCAAAAAAGGAATAGGCTACAAGCAAATGATTCTGCAAAAAAATTGTAATTTTAAAAACACAGATGCTTGACAGTCATATATAAATTGTTTTTAGTTAACATCAATTATTACAATATTTCTATTCATTCCTTACCCTGCTCCCCTGGATACCCAGGTCTACCAGGTCGCCCCCGAGTGCCAATATTCCCCTGGGTACCCCTGCCACCTGGTGGGCCCTTAGGTCCTGGTATTCCAGGTTCTCCTGGCGGCCCCGCTGGCTCTTCAATAGGAGCAGGCTTACGACTTACTTCATTAATGAACATATCCAGCTTCAACACCTCCTCTGAAAAACACAACACAGAAGCCACTTTCACACAGAGATTGTGGAAAAAAGGCAAGATGGTGATCCCACCGTTTTTCTACCACTGAACAATTTCCAGAGCCAAGACAAAGGTGTAACAGAGGTGAGGCAGGATGGACTTTAACACAGCGGACCTACGTTGTGGAATTAAAGGGCACTGATTCATTTAAATCCCCTGACATGGGAGAAACAGCGGACGCAGGAAATGGAGGCACTAGCATGGAGCGCCACGGCCGGCTTCACTCGTACCCGCTCCATGGGTGAAAATGACACATAGCCGTGGAATCATACCAGTGCCTCCATATGCGCCAGCTGTCTCTCCCGCACTGGGGGTCACTGTCATCAAAACATCACACCATGGTTGCGGATCAAGATGTGTTCCTTTTACACAGCATCCCGCAATCATGATCCCACCTTTATCACAGCTCTCTGACTTCCTCCCAAGGCGTTACAAAAGCCGCCATGAAGGCGAGACCAAATGATCCCACTACTGCATTTACACAGACGTCGTTGTGGAAGAAAGCTAAATATCCTGGTGACAGAAGTGTTGTGTAAAAGGGGCTATAAATATTCTATGCACAGGTCTTTTTCTCACCAACTTTATTACTGAGAAGGTGCAGGTTCTCTAACGTGTTTGATGTACTAAGACACAGAAAAATACTTACTGTGGACTAGCTGCTCACAGGCCTGGGTTACAAGTTGGTAGATCATGGCCATGGACTGAGGCTCGCCCTGTAAAATATCAGTAGACACAAGCTCAAAGGAAATCCAAGGCTTTATCTTAACACAACACTTTTTAAAGACTAAATGCTGTGCCATATGTGTATGCCCTAACAAACCAGTGTACTTGTCAGTTTCCATCTACAGTCACGGAAAAAATGATTAGACCACCCTATGTTTTCTTTAATTTCTTATTAATTTTAATGCCTGGTACAAATAAAGGTGCATTTGTTTGGACAAATATAATGATAACAACAAAAACAGCTCATAAGAGTTTAATTTAAGAGCTGGTATCCATCAATTTTCAATGGCTTTCTTGATAATAACCAAAATCACAAAAGCACTTACATCAATATCTATGACATACTGACAAAAACAGTGCTGTTAGAAATTCCATGTTTCTTTTCTGTATGTTTTAGTCACATGATACACACAGGAGTTAGTACTTGATTGCATAACCATCGTTTTTGATGATTTTGATGGTCTAATAACTTTTTCTATGACTGTATATATGTCCAGACTCGTATGATGGAGAAATGAAATACATTATGTGTGCTCTTTAGTGTGATACAAGTTGCCGCTATATTGACATGTATGATTGCAGTGAATTATTTCAAGTAAGAAAAGTGATATAAAATAACTTGCTGTATAAATTTAACCAAAGATGTGATCTGTGAGGTTACAGCAATCTTTGATGTGTGACCATTAAAATCTAATCAGTTCATTGAAGAGAAAATTTTTGCCATAACTACAGAAATTTGACCACGCTTCTTATCAAATGTTATGAAAGGGACAGACAGATATACAACCTAAACCTTAATACCTCTCAGAAAAAAAAAGTCCAATTTCAAAGAGAGTGTCATCTTTAAAAACCTTAACCTCATATAAAGGTAAAACCCACCTTCTCCCCTCTTTCCCCTTTATTTCCTGGAAGACCCTGTAAGTTGAGGGAAGTACAAAGATGTAAAAACACAACGACCAACAACTGCATAAACTGCTCTTACAACTGTTCTTCTACCGTAGGCCCCACTGGTCCTGAAGGGCCCCTCTCCCCTATAGGCCCCGGGTGTCCAGGCATTCCTTGGAAACCCTGTACAACACAAAAAATGTAGGTGGGTGGAGAGATGGAAATAACAATGGCAAGAAAAATGAAATGGCAGTGAACTGATGAAACAGAGCAGAGTAATTAGTGTGTTCAATCAGGGGGTTTTATGCTGTCATACGGTGGACTTGAGGACATGATTTGCTATTACTTAAAATGGTTTATTTCATAGCAGTCTGCAGAGATCTGGAAAGACATCTGGCATTGTGTTCTGAGGCTGGAGCATGAGCAGGGCTTATCACATGTCCAAAATACAGAGGGATCATCTTCAACAAATTTGATCGAAATTTTACGTGAATATGTTTAGATTATGAATGATGGCAGCACAATACAAAAGTAGACGAGAACCAAAAACATTACAAAGACAGGAAACTAGGTTCTAAATCAGGGGTCTCAAACATGCACCACAGGGGCCAAATATGGCCCGTCAAAGGTTCCAACTCAGACCGTGAGATTAATTCATAAAATGCAAAAATTACACTTAAGATATTCACAAAAATCTACATAGAGATCAGGAAAAATATCATCATAATAACCTATAAATACTCACACCTCCAAATTTTTGCCTTTGTAAATAAAAATATTTAATGTATTTTTGCTATTTACACAAAAAACAATCTTTTCACAAAAAAATTAAACACAAATATGAACCTAAAATGTCCCAACAGAAATAAGTGGAATTTTAACAATATTCTACCTGTTAATAAATCTTTTGTGTATTTATAGATCCGCTGTGATCGGTAAGTTATAATTTACATGTGTAAATAATAAACTGAAGCCTAATATTGTTAAAATTGCACTTATTTTTGTTAAGAAATTTTAGGTTGTTCATGTTATTCACATTGCTTTAAAGGTCAGTTTGTAGATGTAAACATTTTCATCATGCAAGGAAAGTTTGGATTTGACAATATTTATATATAAGTATGTTATTATTTTACTGGTCCGGTCCACTTCAGACCAAATCGGGCTGAATTTGGCATTTGAACTAAAATGAGTTTGACACTCATGTTCTAAATACTGCAATAAGTTCCATTTAAGACTTCATCGGATCTAATAAAGTCCATTATGTATTAAATCTGAGACCTTTTCCACATCCTGTCATGCTGGGCTGGACTGGTTGATGTGGATGCATCTGGGGTGAATACCAAATAATAACAGTTGATTGCTGGCATTTGATGATGACTTTAGCAACTTAAAGGGTTCATATTTATCTAACTCCATTCTTATTAGCCTTTGGTTCATTTATTTGTGTATTTGGACTTAATAGTTCATGAAGTTTGAATGTGAACCTCCAGGTGATGCAGAGTTATCTTTATATTCATTTTGGCAAAAATCAAATGTATTTCTACAACCTGTTTAATTCCTCTTTAAGTTGTTGTGTCTGTTATTAGTTACGTCATGACATCATTTGCACATATAAGGTCAAGACTTCCGGCAAACATTTCTCCAAGTACGTCATATTTGTTTGTCAGCAGCAGTGGTTGTAGTCCATACTGAAAATATGTTCAAACTTTAAGCCCATTACCTAAAATGTTTAGTTGTTGGTTGTATTAACGAACACAAGTGGCTGAATGGGACAGAGGAGCATGGGCAACAACCTGGAGGGGGTGGGGCGTGAACTGGTTCATTTGCATTTACAAGGCTAGCGCTTAAAATGTGACCTTTCTCGTGTCATTACTCAGAATTAGGGTTGAAGATGGACCTGTGGAGTTGAATTAATGAAGAATTCAGACCAAACATAGTATTTACAGTTTATGTAGACCACAGGGAAATGTTTTAAAATGCATAATTCTATTTAAAAAAAACAAAACAAATATCACTCCTTTAATGTTTTTCTCATTTCCCATGTAAGTCACACTTGATATCCATAGCTCATAAATTTATTTTTCTTGTAAAAGAGGACATTTTAAGCTAATTTTAAAGACATAATAATGCATGTGACTGGACCCACTGAAGCCCTGAAGGACATCAACAGCAAATGTCAAGGTAAACCTGGAAGTGTTTTTGTGGTGCTGTATGAACTGATAGTGTTATCAAGTCAGTCCTTGGTTACTGACCATATGGTCCTCACATAATGATTTGAAACAGAAGAACGTTTGTCTTACCCTGAGTCCAGTGGTGCCTGGCGGACCCATGTTACCTTCAACACCCCTAATGCCCTGTGAAACACATGGCAGACAGGTAAGGATAGATGAGGAGGGGTGTTTCATATCAGCTCTGTCAACTACTGTGTGCATGTACTGTCACCTTGGGGCCAGGAATCCCCTCTTCTCCTTTTGGACCTGGAGGTCCTGGTAAACCCTTTAAGGAAGGAGAAGGAACAAAGAGAAACAGAAAGCAAAGGAAGGCAAGGCATAAGTGGAGGAATTAAAAAGAGGATGAAGAGTAGGAATAAGCAGACAGAATGCAATTAAGGATATAACACTGGTCTACAAATAAATGATTCCAGAATAATAGTGAAATTTTACCACATGTGAGTCATTGATAAATAAAAATCGTCAAAAATGCAGGTTGGCTGAAGTTTACAAGATACAGTCTCCAGACAAAATGTGAAATTAAAGAATTAACGAGACAATGGGATTTATTCTAAAGGAGTAGTTGTTAAAGAGCTACCAGATCTACTTCAAAACACTGTTTGCACATGTCAATACATTCACTTTACAGGATCTACCT
>JAPTGZ010000026.1:26995297-27006131 GCA_029814645.1 Fowleria isostigma | reverse complement strand
ATATAGCATCTTAAATAATCAAAATATAACATAGAAAACACAAAAAAGGGTTCCAAATTCACCTCAAGTAAGATTTCTACTTTATGTTTTACTTTGCATGATCACACTCCACTCTTGTAATTACAATGCAATCCTTCTGGCCTTTGCTGCATGTTTGGTGCCCTCCACTGAGTGGTGCCCTAGGCAACCACCTATATTGCCTGTAGGAAGGACCGCCACTGGCCACAATTAAATTAACCAGATCGTTAGTAATGTTTACTTTTAAAATGCAGGGTTTCTGCTGCATATGGAATCAAGCAACTTCTCAACCAGTATTCAGCCAACCACCAGTGGGCGAATGCATGGTTAAGGCTTTATTAAGCTACCGAAATAACACGTGATTACACCCTGCAGCGGGCAACACCGTATCCATCTACCTCCCAAAGACACACTGAAATACCAGACATAATGTTGTTTTATTTGGCCAAAGACATGTCCAATAAATACAGTGAGCAATGGGGTCTTCAGAAAAATGGTTTGGATTCTCTGACATGGTGAATAATTGTGATAATAATTGTGATTACAACATTGATCAAAATAATCATGATTATCATTTTGGCCATAATTGTGCAGCCCTAGGTTATTTACATTTTTGGAAAAAAATAGTTTGTAAACTTAAACGTTTTCATGTAATTTACACTAAAACAAATTGAAACATTGATAGGTAATTATGATAGTATTTTACTGGTCTGACCCACTTTAGATCTTATTGGTCTGCATGTAGTCCCTGAAATAAAATGATTGGAACATCCTTGATTGTTCATATCGTCAGTGTACTTTTTGTATTTCATAAATTCATCCCACAGGTCAGATCAGACTCTTTGGCAGGCTGGTTTAAGCCCACGGGCCGTATGTTTGACACCTGTGAAGTAGACTACCAAAATCTATCAAGTTCATCCAAATGAGTGCAAAAAAATTCCTTGAGGCATTCCTAAGATATCATGTTCAGGAAAATCGAACAGACAACCTGAAAACATCTTTCACTGATGTGGAGGGAATAACAACTCCCCTATTTCCCCACTCTCTCAGTACCATGTCAGATATAAGTCCAAACAGCGAACTGTAGCTCACTATTGCCAAAAACAACATATAGAGCATTACCGTTTCCCATAACAGGTATTTTCATGGCAGACATTTTGACTTGTCTTTGCAGAACAGACTCAAGTTACTCAGAATTCAGCTATTAGTGTCATTATCCACCTTTTGCATTTCATGTGGGATACACCAAAATCCCTGTGAAACTTGAACAAAAGAGGAAAAATACATTTAAAATAACATTGTAGATGTGTATTAAAGAATTAGGCTCTAATCCAGAAACGATTTGGACCAAAAAAACAAAAAAGACTATTAGAATAAAAGAGACAAAATGAGGAGTCCACACTTAAAAGGTGACCAGAGAACTGGAGTTTGTAAATTATGCATGCACAGAAATCATGTTAAACAATGAAGTGACAGCGAAAAAACCTAGACTCAGTTGCTGACATAGGCCTCTGTTAATTTATTATGGCAAGTCTTTCTTTTTCCTACCATATTTTATACATTTATATTTCATTTATGTAAAATGATTAACAGAAAATTTCTTCTGAATAAAAGGCAATACATAAAAATAATTAAATAAGTTTATCTGCTCAGTATATCATTCAAAATGTACTGAAAATCAGTAAAAATGGGACTTTATGTGTTAAATACTGTGGTAAATATCTGGATATGAAATGAACTTTTGTGTGTCATGACTTCTTCAAAGTTAGTGACGTCTTACCTGAAATGGGTCTCACTCTGACCTTGTAGCCCTGAACAGGTCCATCAGCCTCCTTCCATTTCATCTGCAGCCTGTCCTCAGACAGAACCGTCAGCTTGAGACGACCTTAACATACGTAGACAATAAGGGGACAGAGCAAAAAAATGTCAATAAAGTCTTAGCATACTCGTATTGAGCCTGTTTATTTGACCATACAAGTCCGATAACTGGGGGTAATCAGAAAATTGTAATAATCAAATCTAATGCATTTATATTATGGCTATCAAAATTAACATGTTTACGCAGATTAATCCATCAGCATGAGTAATCTGATTAAAAATTTTGACACTATTAACCCATCTGCAGGGCAAAATGACTTAACACATTTGAGGCAGTCTGTCCAAGTAGAGTTATCACTGCATAGTGACATACAACAGAACCAACACATGATTATGAAAGATGTTGAACAGCATGTTGGCCCTCTGGATGGGAAATTTAAGTACACCCCCCCGCGCAGATGGAACAGTTGTTTCAAGTTGTTTTGTTGTAAGTGTTGAAGGTGTTTAATAAACACATTAAGAGTCTCTTTGCTCATGCAGAATAAAACGTGAATAATATAGATTAAAAATGAATAATATTTAATTGTGATAAATCAAAATTAATCCACAGAAACCCTGTGATTAATCTGATTAAAAAATTTCATCATTTAACAGCACTTAATTATATGCACTAAAAAAATGTGATAATTGACAAACCCTGGTTTAGACACTCCAGTCCATTATCGGATTTCTTTCGGAGTTATGTACGCACTTAGTGACTGCAGACTTAAACTTCCTGTTATTGTCATCCACTCATGTTTGAATATGTAAAATCTGTTTTCTACAGTTTTAATTGCACAAGAGCAAATGTAAAAGAACAAAATAAATCTGATTAATCTGTATACATACTTCCTGACATCGGACTAGTGGGGAGAAATCAAATATGTTAGTCCGATTTCTCATAATCAGTTTACTGCTGTTATCGGATCAAAGGTATCAGATTGGGAAAGATGGATTAGGTAAATCAAGCCGTTTCAACCATCGCTTATATAAGGCTGTGTCGTATGTCCATTTCACACCTTTTCTCCGTTTTAACCCTTTTAGCATCGATTATTTTTTCTCTTAATTTTTTTTTTATATCACAAACGTGCACCCCAGTATTCCTGTTCTAGGAAGTTTACATCTTTATTTTGTATTGTATAAATGACATTGCTTGTATTATTGAGGGAGGACCAATCAACCAATCATCCTTACCTGTATTGTCTGTGGAGTCATGGGAATATTGATTTGTGATTCAGTTCTTATTTTAAGATGAATGGATGAGAATGGTCAACTGTTATGTGAGTAAACATGTGAGCCATGGAAAATTCTGATACACAGAGAATTGAAAAAAAAAAAAAAAAGATATAAGATTATCCTGTTTACATAGTCATTCAGAGAATTTGAAAACTCCAGAAATGGGATACTGATTGGAGTACTGGTGTGCATATGACGATATGAAAATTTCATATCACAGTTATTGTGACCAAAATTATCGTGGTTATCATTATTTTATTTATTTATTTATTTATTTGACAGGGACAGTGCAATAAACATAGAAGAAAATCTGATGTGTTGCACACAGAGTATATAGCATTAGGCTAATTCACACCCCTCGTCCCTGGATGGGCTTTTCAGTAGAAAAGAGAAACATGCACAATGTACTTTGCTGGCAGAAACATTGAGATTAAAATGCTAAAATGTCAGCATATTTACTTTGGTGTAAATCAAATGTGTATACACCAACATTAAACAAAGTTATGTGGATGTAAGAACAATACAACCACATGGAAACAAATCTGTAGTACAAGTATTTAAGTATTACCGTTAGTAATCGATCGAGGTTTTCATGATAATTAGAATTAAAATGGTAATACTAACCGTCTGGAATTTTACCATGGTTTATCATTATACCGGTAATCATTACATCTTTATGTGCATGTAAACAGGCTCACTGTTGTGTAGTCTCTATGATTCCAGGGTTCCTACAACATTTCAAATTTCAAAATTCCATACTTTTTCCAGACCCTAATTTCCAGATGTCTTGGTAAAAAATTCATTGCACACCTGAATCTCTTCCCTCACGGTGAACAATTTCAAAACTTACCCCACCATAAACAAGTCTGAGTGAATATTCATGTCTTTTTAACATTAATACCATGTAAACTCAGCAGCAGTCACATTACTTCAGTTTATATACCAGAAAAACTATGATGTTAGCGTCGTAGAGAAAACCCTCTGACACCACATGGAGTAGAAAACAGAAAGAGAATGGAAAGAAAAGGAAAATAAATTATTGCACGTCTTTGTGATATGATTATTGCACACTGTTATCATGATATTCATATTTTTTTGATATATTGTGCAGCCCTACTCGCAAGCACCTAAAAAACACTGATTGATCCATTTCATTTTTTAAATAATCATAATTAGGTTTTAGAAAATACAACATTGGTATCAGTCTTGGAAACATGAATATTTTTCTATGCATTTGTTTCCATTTTCCATACTTTTCCAGACCCGGAAATTTCTGAAATCCAATTCCATACTTTCCATACTTGCGTAGGAACCCTGCCTCTGATCAGTATGAGGCTAGACAGACATGACAGTTACAAGCTCAAAGATCAAAGAAACAGACTGTGATTATTTCTTCATTCCTCTCATATTCTCAAACATGGTCTAAACCTTCTCCCTTTCACATCCTCCTCTCCTGATCAAATCCATCTCTTGTTTTGCCCTCATCTCCATAATTTCCAGCAGGGATTTCCCAACAAGCAGTGTCTTTCATGTTATTATCCTCCCGCCCTCCATCCCGGGTTCTCTCCAGCTGCCCCTCCATCCATCAAAGCCTGCCCTGTCTTCTCGTCTGGTATAGAAACAGGAACGGGAAGCCGGTTTAGGACTAGAGGGTCAAAGTTCATGTCACAAGAACGTCACAGAGTTACAGTGTGTCATGGCTTTGTATGCGCTATACGGCAGGGCGAATGATGGAGAGCAAGATGGGGGGAGGGGGGGGCGAAGGAAGCCAAAAAGACAGAGGAGTGTAGACATGAACGGCATGAATCACACAACTTTCTCCTCATTTCTTCTGTGCATGTATGACCCTCAGCGCTTAACAGATCCTTTTCTGACAGGCCTATATGGATGTGTTTGTGTGTGCATGTATATAGGCCACGGGCCTCTGGGGGGCACTCATCTTGGGGGTCTGGCAAAGGATCAAATACTGTCTGTCGGATTTGGACTGGCTGCGGTCAAGGTCTAACAGACCCACTAACAACAACATCTTTTCCAGACAGGCTGCAGATTTGTACAAATACAGTAGCTGTGCTGTGTTTCCTAAATTATACAGTCATAAATGCAGCAATGAAAAAATGCCAAGACTTTTTTTATTGTTGCTTTCATAAAATATGTGACAAAATAACTAGGCTACTGCAACAGCAAAAAAATACATTCCAGGAAAATGCAAACTGAAAAAGAAAGCAGTGATATCAATATTTCCTATGATTTGTGTGTCATTGTAGGTGGTATGAAAACAACATATTTTATATTTTATACTAAAACATTAAAATTTTTACAAACAATATCAGGATTTTTTTTTAATCTATTCTATTTCTAACTATTGCTTCTGTATAGTCACAGAAAAATTATTAGACCACCCCATGTTTTCTTCAATTTCTTGTTCATTTTAATGCCTGGTACAAATAAAGGTACATTTGTTTTTTGACAAATATAATGATAACAACAAAAATAGCTCATAAAAGTTAAATTTAAGAGCTGATCTCTATCCATTTTCCATAGTTTTCTTGATAATAACCAAAATCACATGTTTTTACATCAATATCTATGGCATTATACTGACAAAAACAGTGCTTTTAGGCATTCCATGTTTTCTTTTCTGTTTTAGTCACATGATACACACAGGAGTTAGGATTTCATTGCATACCCATTGTTTTTGATGACTTTTGATGGTTTGTATAATTTTCAGAATAGAGTTGGCAAGAATGGATGACTATTTAAAAGTGAAATAAAGATGACCAGACAAGACATAAAATATAGAATGTTCAAATCGTCTACAATGAAATACAAGTTAAAGTAATTATTTCAATCATTCTTTTTGTGCGGTTTTAACCCTTAACATCTGAGTGCTTTTTCTGGGAATTCTCTACCACATTTTGCTGTCACTGCAATCACAGTTCAGATCTTTCTGTTTCAACAATGTAATTACACGATTATTATTTCTGAATGGCACACAAGTATGTGAAGAATTACTTCAGGCCATAACATTTACCTCACTTACATTTCAAAGGATGCTCTCTTTTTGCTAAAAATCTACATGTATGGTTTTATACATATTGGAAAAATAATAGTCATATACTGTGTGAAAATGCATGTCTTTTAATCAAATGGTAACAAATCCTCCAAACCATATGATTAATTGCAACTGCAGAACATTAGTCCCCTGGAAACCCTACATTCCACAACAGAGGCTGAAATTAATTACATAGCACTTTCTTATTATTTAATATAATTGCTACTACTTTATCATTACTATTTTGCTACTTGTTTCTACTAGTGCTTTCCAAGGTACAAGTGCAATTTTTCACTACTGTTTTTTTGATAGTTATTGTGCGTATATTGGGCTGTTATTGGAGCCTCAATTTCCTCAGGGCTCTGATCTAATCTAATCTTAAATCACCAGTAGAAAAATTATGCAATTTTTGATAGTTAAAATCAGTTTGAGTATAAATGCAGATTTTAAAATAATATTTCAACTGTATGTTAAACTATACACAATAATAATAATAATTATATATATATATGTATATATCATTATCAAATGATAAATGTGATTAAATGGGAAATTGTTTGACTGTTTCTGAATCTGTGTTACCTTGTATGTATATTGTTAAATGTTTAGTCTTTGATGTTGTTATTTAAATGTTGTTCGTTTGGTTAATTAGTTTATTATGTCGCGACAATCCCAATTATTATCAGTAACAGGGGCAACAATACATGGCTAGTATCCCGCTGTAGTCCCTGACCTGATGACAACAGGCACCCTAAAAAACAACACAGTACAAAAATCTATATATTTTTGGACACAGTCAACAAATTAGCTCTACATGAAATTACATATTTTTAAATGTAACAATACCTATATGTATTGTCCCTTTCCCAACAGAGAAATGTATATGACACCATTCCAACAGACAGTACTAATGTCAAAGTTCATGGTTTTAGTGGAACATGTTATACTTCTAAGCTCCAGTCTGCTTACTCATTATTATTGCTGGCAGTTTGTTTCTTTACAGCAGCAATTGTACATTACATATTGAATTACTCATAATAATAATTTGGCATTGGTTTATATGACACAAAACTAAATTTAAGTAGTATATTTTTCTGCAATAAAACACTTCTTTTACGAGAACGACCAGACAAAAGCGGACAGTAAAACATCAGCACAGGGCGAGCTAATATGTATTACAGATGTGGGGTGACACGAGGCCTTGAAAGTCACTGTACCTTGGCCACTGACTCCTGTGGATAGCAGCAAAAGGACGATGAAAAGGAAGGGCAACATCTGCCTGATAGATGATGATGATGATGATGACAATGAAGACAGGAAGTGAGGAGACACGGGACAAGTGGGTCCTGAAAATATAACAAAAATCAGTATGAATGCCACAGTTTCTTATTGTTGTGTTTCTATATGATTGGATTTTTTTTTCATATTAACCCATAAAGACCCAGGGTCACTTTTGTGCCAGTTCTCAAATGAATTTTTCTCTATTTTTAACCTTTCTTAACTGATTTCTCACCATGTGTTCTAATATTATGCTCTGTACTTTGCATTTTTAAGGATAAATCAGGTATTATTTTGTATTTAATTAACATGTAGATGTCCATAAAAGCTCAGACTAAAGTTGAGGCTATTATACCAGAAACAGAGAAAACTGAAGAAATATGTACAATAATATAATAATATTAATATTAACAACAACAATAATAATAATGATAATAATAATAATAATAATAATAATAATGGAGAACTAGGTTAAAAATAACAGGGAAACAAACATTGCACACTGGAATATACAATAAACAACATTAAAACACTGCACAATGTGCCATTTAAATAATTTTCCTGCCACTACAAATAGCAGAAGGACAAAACTCAGAATTAGAATAAGAAAAGCAGCACTTGTGGAATTAAGTGTTTTCTCTTCCAACACATGTCTTCTGTCCCCTTTTCCCATGGGAACTGTTTTATAGCTGACTCAGACTACAGGTGCTTCAGTGCTCGTCCCTATTACAGAGTCCTTAACTACAAACAGCTAATGACACACACAACTGTATTATTAGGAAACACTCAGCACTTAAAGATGTCATAAAATGAGCACAGCCTCGTAAAGGCTAAGAGTACACATAATGCACATACGGCTCTGATGATATTTAGTTGTGCTTTTTTATCACTTAGGTCGATGGTTCTTAAACTTCTTTAGCTGAAGACACCAAGATCAATTGTGTGTGGATTTGGGGCCCAAATTCACATAAAATATCATCATTTTACGATACAAACTTTGGCTGAATGTCAGTCACAGATAGTACGATAATGTCAACAATCACATGTAACTCTGACAAAAAATGTTATCATATTATTCATCATAATCAAACAAATACGACTGTCAGTTTCTTTGCACAGGAAATATTCTTCGACTTGCCCCAATCCTGTAAATCTGTAATCAAGATATGTTTATCTCATTAGTTCATTCATAAGTATTCATTATTGAGGTCTCTTCTCTGCATTTTGAATGGAGTTGCTGTAGCCAACATTTATCAATTTTACCAGGAAACCTCCACATACCCTTATTGTAATGCACTGTTCTACTCCAGTTGGCTGAAAAAAATGACAACACAATCCATCGTATTTCCTGACCATAACTTTGAGGAAAAAAAGACCTAACTTATAAAATAATTTAGTGGATGTGTTTATCTAACATTTGTGCTGATGCTTATGCTTTGAGAAAAAAGCGTTTACAAGCCCTAACATAGAAGAGCTGTTAAGACTCATTGTTACCCTTACTAAGAAATCCTAATGAAACACTTTTTTTTGGGTTTGATGAGTTTAAAATGACATAAGCTGAACAAAAATACTTATAAGACCCAAACATCCACTGACAACCACAACCATCTATTGATCTAAACTGTTTAATACCTGAACACACTAATTGTATAAATAAATGTAAATAATTGGTAGAAAATACAGTCTGTCATGTTTTCATGGTTATCAGATATGACCCATTTGGATGTTCAGAGGCTCTGTAGTGCACATAGAAACAACATCATCTTCTACAACAGTGGTTGTCAAACTTTTTACAGTGGAGTACCCCCAGAAATATAGTTTTTTATCCAAATACCCAAGTACTTCAAAAAATTAGGCAAAATTTGTTCCTGTGCCAAAGGCATCTGTTTTTATTTTCAAAACTTTGTACACAAACAACATATATTTAACTGTAATATATTTAAAAAATACATTTTTATTAATACATTCTTATGTGCAAAATATAAATTGAAGTGTCCTCTTTCATTGACAAGAAAAATAGATAAATTGGTCATTAATTAATCAATAAACCTTTCATTAGCAAAAAATAATGACTTAATTACTCAAAGAAACTCATCTTGAATGATATAAAATAGAAATGTTCTTAAAATGTTACCAAAGTTTAAACAAGATGACTGACAACAACATTATTATATGAATGTATTTATTGTGTTTTATATTCCATCATTAATTCTAATTTATTTTGTATTCAGAACATGATGACAATTATTATATTAAAAAAAAAAAAAGTCAAGTACCCCCTGGGCTTCTTCCAAGGGTCCCTGGGATACATGTACCCCAATTTGAGAAAGACTGTCCGACAATAATGATTCACCAGCAAAACCCATGGAGTTGGATCAATGACAGTGGTTGTAGACATTTGTATTTATGTTCAGTTTATGATATCATTGCTGAAGTTTCAGTTTTCTGTTTTGTTTTAATAACCTTTGATTTAACACTGACTTTTCATCAGCATGTAAATAAACTATGAAATTGAATACAGGAAAATAAATGAGTTACAGCAAAAAATGCACAATATAGAGGATAATATTATAATAAGCAGTGATATAATACATAAGAAATGTTAGAGAGAAAAAGCCATTTGGGAACTGCTACAAAAGTAACACTGGGTTAATATAATATAAAACAACAGCAAAATGAAGCTGCAAGTTGTGTAGGCCGGTGCTCTTTAGAAAACAAAAGAAAAGCTTTGACATTTGGCCCTTGTGAATGAGAACATTGTTCAGATAATGTAGGCTGGTTTGGTAGCGCATTTACTCTGCATGCCCCCCTAGACCTATGAATAAGAAAAAAGTGTTGAACATTAATTTCGTTTTCCAGATTATTCAGGTAGACAGACCACCTCTGACGAAGCTTTAGTGGTACATTTGTACCCTGCTGAAGTCCTCCTGTTATACAGCCAACCTTTTCAGTATATGACTTCACTATATTGCTGCTTTTTGTTAACTTTTCCGATGCTTCACATGTACATGCTTGCCTGAATGCGCCAAGTCTGAGTATACACTTAGCCCTCTGTAGTGCATACCTGTCTGCTGACATGACAAAAGCAGAGGAAAAAGATGGGTTATTGTTATGCAATGACAGTGAATTTAGTTGCCAGGAGGATTATGGAGTTTCCTCTTTGTCTGACCCCATTTTGAATTACAGGGTGTACACTAACAGCCTGCATTAAATCACATCAGCAATAAAGGCAGACCGTCCACACTTAACTTTGACCTTAAAGGGTCATTTTCTAACTTTTCTACTAATGAGTTAGGTTTTTATTTATTCCATATTTATTGATGTATTTGTAAATATATTACCTGGTTAGAACAAATGGACAAGTACTTAGTCTGACTAAAAAAACACATCAAA
>JAPTGZ010000026.1:26949298-26962697 GCA_029814645.1 Fowleria isostigma | reverse complement strand
TCTGAGGGCGGGTTTTTTGAATTTTCAGAATTCGGTCATTCGTATTCTGGAATTTCTTTCGTATAATGGACGGAAAACCCCCCGTTATGGATATTCGTATACTGGAATTATCGTTAGGTGAAGCATTCGTATCTAGAGGTACCACTGTATTTGGTTTAATTACTGGCTTTATTACCCGTGTTTATTGATAACTCTTTTTCTTATATGTGTTTTTTGTTTGCATCTGTCACTATTATTAATTTGTGACTGTACAGGTGTGCAGAAACATATAACACTATTTCTAAGACAAATTTCCCATGAAGGACAATAAAGCTTATTTTTATTCTATCCTGAGATATGAAACACTTCAGTAAAGCTTTCTTCTATATCAGGAGAATTCATAAAGATCCATTTAGACAGATGCAGTTGGAATAATAGCTGGTGCCAATTTTTTTTTTTTTTTTCTCATTTGTTTAAGAATTGTAACTTTGACTTTGAGCTTCATCCACTTTCTCTGCTCTTAAATATCACATCAGAAATGATAGAATGACAACTGGATGGGATTTATGGATGCGGTACTGCTGCATATTGAAGACAGAGGAATGAACAGAAGTGGACCTGAAAATAGAAAATGACATCACAGCTTAACAAGCAGATTGTTCAGCTTTGACATCACCTTCTATGTTGGATTATGGACCAGGATTAACAGTCTTTGTCCATTCTGAAGTTTCACCTTACAAAATGTTCATGGAAATATCAATAAATGCCATTTTTTTTCTTTTTTCCTTCATTTTGCTTTGTTTGAATAAGTTCTTTCATGACTAATCAGCTAACTGAACCCCTGGTGTCATCCTGGAAAAAACAATGCTCTACTTCTACTCTGTTTATTGCAGTCATCATAGAGTAGTGCATACTGCCTCCTTGTGACTAGATAGAACAGATACTTTATTTATCCCAAGGGAAATTAAACCACCACCAAACAGTACTACTTCTAATTAAAGAAAATTTAAAACATTTTAGAAAAAACTAAATGTATTGTCTGTAAACAGTTTTTACACATTCAAAAATTTTAGAAAAAATGTATACATACACAGCCTAGTTTATTCACTCAAAACAAGTTTATGGAGACATAACAAATTGTTTTATATATATCTTTTGTTTGGTTTATAGTTACTTGGCATTTTATGGAGACATTGTGTAGTGCTATATTATGTAATAATGGTACAATATGTAATAATGTAATAATTTTTCACCTCATTATGTAATAACGCCACATTCTGTGATAAAATTCTTGAATGCACTTTGTAATAACTTATTACATATTGCATTTTCCAAAGTTAAGTGCAGCAATAAGTTTCTTGTCAGTGATACTTAATTAGTGCAGCTTTTGTCTCTCTTGCAAACACATTCTCCATTATAATGAATACAGTAACATTTGATTTAGCTTTTACCAATGAAACATCCAACTTTTTTTTTTTTTTTTTACATGAATTCTAACTAAGCTGGAATGCTTCATGTTGTTCTGCTGGTATGATGGTTTTTTCAATCAAGGCATCAATTTTGATGGTTTGTTACATAATGCACCAAATTATTAGATTTCCTTTAAAAAAAAGTGCTATATGCACATTTTGTAATAACTGTTGCAATGTGTAATAAGTGTGGCCAAGTTTATTAAAAAATGCATTCCAGAATTTTATTGCAAAATGTTGCATGTTATTAGATGATGAAGTGAAAAGTTATTACATTATTACGTATTGCACTGTTATTACATAACGTAATGCTACAAGGGTCTTTCACAGTTTTAGGTCAGGTAGCTGCAATCTGCACTGTCACCCCTAGGTGGCAGGATATATGACAAAGTAAACCTATCAAAGAGCCAAAACCTTTCAACATAAATTATTTCACAAGAGTGCAATGCCGTCAGTAATACTTAAAAGTAATGTTTCTGACATGCACAATATTTTGCTAGCTTGTTATGTGTTGCTGCTGTTAACAGTGAAATTTCCCCACAGTGGCATGACTAAAGTCTTATGTCATCTTATGTCATGTCATCTTATTGCATCGTATTGCATCTCTTTGGCTGTGACCTCACCATCTTCATCAACCTCCTCAATGATGGCATCCAGCTCTTCTCTTGATGGGTTCTGGCCCAGCATCCTCATCACGGTACCCAACTCTTTGGTGCTGATGTCACCGCCACCATCAGTGTCAAACATGTCGAAGGCAGCCTTGAATTCTGGATAAGTAACAGAAACACACGTAACAGGTCAAATACCATACCATACCATACCATACCATACCATACCATACCATACCATACCATACCATACCATACCATACCATACCAACTTTGTTTCTAAAGCGCTTTAAAAACTTTACAGTGCCACAGTGCCATACATCAATCATAAAACAAGGGGAAAAAATGAATTAAAGCAGTGATAACACAAGATGAAAAGTGGGCTAAGTACAACAAAATATACCCATCATAAAAACACATTTAAATTCCAAATTCAAGACAAATTCAAATCTGGTGCAAACATAGGAAATCTGAAGAAACATCTCACTCATTGATTAAAAGCCAAGAAGAAAAAAGTACATGTTTAGACGTGATTTAAATACAGGCAAAGACTGAGCCTGTCTAACTTCTTGCAAATAAAGCAAGAACAAAATTAGCAGGTGGATATAACAACAAAAGCAGGTATGTAGGTAACATACCTTGATGGAAAAAATTATTAGACCATCAAAAGTCATCAAAAACAATGGTTATGCAATCAAGTACTAACTCCTATGAGTATCATGTGACTAAAACAGACAGAAAACAAAACATGGAATGCCTAAAAGTACTGTTTTTGTCAGTACAATGTCATAGCTATTGATGTAAGAACTTATGTGATTTGGGCTATTATCAAGAAAACCATGGAAAATGGATAGAGATCAACTCTTAAATTAAAATTAAATCAAACAGATATTTTTGTTAATCTCATATTTGTCCAAAGAAATGTACCTTTATTTGTACCAAGCATTAAAATAAACAAGAAATTGAAGAAAACAAGGGTGGTCTAAAATTTTTTTTCCATGTGTGTAAATGAGGTGGTCCTGTTTAAAGGCACGTCAGACTGTAGTCAGTGGAGAAAATAAGGGTTGAATAGTTACCGGCAATCATTTCCTCCGTCAAGAAGGAGCGGGCATCACTTTGGGCGTCAGTGGGCTTGAGAAAAGGAGAAAAGAAAAGAGAAGAGAAAATAGGTAGTCAGTGACGGAGGAATCTTAGCGCTGCGTCTCTGTTTTGAGGTCAGTGAGCCCTGGAAAATAAGAATTTTAGTTGAGATAAAGTAATAACTGTTCCGTCTGCAAAGTCATGAAATCAAGAAATAGGCCTGTAGGTGTTTCAGGCAGAAACATCACATTTGATCCATTCACAAATCAGACAAGATACTATTGATCACCACATTTCAAAGCATAACAGTGTCTCAAAGACAGAATTTGGTTTTCATTGAATATAGTAACATTAGGTTGAAAACACTATGTATTCACTTATTTCACAAAGTGCTATTTCCTGTGCAAAAGTTTCCTACATGATTTATGAGATAATTCTATTATTGTCATTAACAGCGACTGGTGATTTCAAGTAAACGTTTAGTCCTTACAAGCACATTTTCTCACTCTATTGAAACTAGGAAGGTGGTTTTGTATATGTAGTAAATAGGCTTGGACACTGGCATCCTTCAGTGAGGGAAACCCCGCCCCTGCATTTTACAGTTAATCCCTGTTCCTTCATTGAGCCAGAGAAACCTTATGCCAGAGACAGAACTATCATTGACAAAGTGACAGCCAAGGCCTGGAAATAACCCTATGCCAGGTAAGAACTCATGTTTAATCCCCAGCCAGCTGGACAGAGGAGTTTATTAATAATGGCTCTTAAAGGGGAACACCACTCTGAGCAACATATATTGTTCCTAATCTTTTATGGCTCTGTTGTCAAACTATTTAAAAAGATAGAACATGACAACATGTTGTAATTTTCTTTTACAATGAAGTTGGATTTATTTTGTTGCAGGTTTTTTCTGAAATTGAATTATTTATTCACTGATGACTCTCAGATAATGGGTGTTTTCATTTGATGCCTGATGTTACAAGATTTATATCTTTACTGCCATCAGCATGTTTCCCAGCACTTTGTTAAGACAGAAACAATAGTAGTGAGCAGGACACATCTCAACAGTGCTAAACAAAGAGAGTCACACTAACACAGTAAAGTTACTCAACTGTTGACTTGAAAGCTATTTTTAAAGTGAGACTTTGGAAAGGATTTGGGAGGGATTTTCTCAAGGTGATTTTACTAAGTTAGGAGCCTCAGAAAAGGTGGCATGTCCTCTCACTTTACTCAGCTGTGTGCTTTCTATCTTTAGCTACTTTTGATCTGAATATCAATCATCAACCAATGGGTTATGAAGGAAACTAAAGTCTGTAAGTAGAAGAGAAAGAGGATTAATAGAAGATGGATATGTAAATGAGAGTTCCTACCAGCAAAGTACCAGAAAACATGAGCAGTCAGTATCTATTAAAAAGAAAAATAGTAAAGTAACCACACCAAAGGATGTCCATAAGTTATATTCCAAGAATTTTAGTGTTTCCAAAGGATAAAACATCACTTGTGAGTGATAATCCAGCTGTGCTGCAGATGAGGACTTGTTATCTGAACAATCTCTTGGTAAGAAGAACAAGAACTTTCTTTTCCTTGATTAATAATAATCTTCTGTGTCAGTGTTTCGTTATCCATATCCATTAAAAATGAAACAAAATCCATGAAAACTAACACATTGTTTTTGTCAGCGTTTCCGTCATAGCTCCTTTTCAATTTTCAGTTTCTTACCATGGTGGCTGGCTGTGCTGCACAATAGACACCAGAAAGAACAACAGGCGACCGGGTTAGATAGCCTCCCTCCTACACAGTTCAGGTAGCCCCCACGGCTCTACTGCCCCTCCATAAATACCCTCTCATCCCCAGTTCAATTTTACTTAAAATGTTTAGGATTGGGCAAGAGGCGCCCTCCTCAAACAACAGACGGCCAATCAAAACCAAGTTTAGTTTGTCCATACAATCTCTTGATGGACACCCCCTTGTGTAGCCTCTCTGCAATCCCCCATATTTAGATAACAGACAAGCTCAGTGACATTTATTTAAAAAAAAAAAAAAAAACACAGAGCAGGCATCAGGCAGCTGGAGGTTATTTTGGCAGGAGATCAACTGGGCAACTCAGTGCAGATGAGCACTTGATTTCACATACTGAACAAGAACCGGAGCGCGTGCATATCAACACACACACACAGCACATACAGAAACGTGCACGCAGATTAACACCTCCATCCATGCACGGATTTTCTCGCCCCTCCGCAGTGTCTGTTAACCCATCTATCCGCCTGTCTTCCTGTCCTCGCTGCCTCGGAATTGTCCTTGCACTTGTGACATCAGTAACTCAAGAGGCCTGCAAATGAACTTGTGATCTCACGCAGCTGTACTCCATCTATAGCTATTTATGCCATTATTTAAACAGGTAAACAAACAAAAACCATCACGTATAATGAAACTCACAGCCTATAATTAGTATGTCGATCATTTGCAAGGCTAAAGTGTAAACGATGCCATTTTTTGATGCCACAGTGAGTGTTCCCTTGATACTAGAATGATTAGTTTTAATTTCATAATTATAGGTTTAGGATGTCAAATTGAGACAAATTCTATTATTAGTGGCATGAAAAATGAAAACTAAGTCGTGGCTCAAAGTTCTACTCCTTATACTTGAGCAATGGCAGGAGAGTTTGGAAAATATATACTTAATGAAGAAAATTACTGCTCAACTTCACTTACAATTTGACCAGTTTATTGATATGTGATCATTTTGGTTGGACAAAACAAGGTTGTAATTGTTTTCATTTTTAATTAGAGTTTAGTTTTATTTTGTTTTGACTTTTTTTCCCCTCTAATTCAATTAGTTTTAATTAGTTTTTACAGTGGGTTTACTAGTTTTTGTTAGTTTACCTTTTTTTTTTTTTTTCTTTAAAAAAATTCTTATTTTTAGTTTAGTTTTATTATTTTTATCATTAGTTTTATTTTTTAATATTTTGGGTTATTTGTCAGGTGCAAAATTCAAAAAGATCAGATGGGAGTAGTGTGTAATAAAACTCAACAAAAAATACCATTAAAAAAATAATCTATTCAGTTACTGCTAGAACGAAATTAATAATTTTCATACCAAAGCAAAAGGCTTATAAATTAACTGACAAAGTCAAAAACTTAAGCTATTTTATATAATTTCAGTACGTTTTAGTTTTGTAAACACACACAACAGCTTTAGTGAGTTCCAGGTTTTTTTCCTTTTAATTATTGTTTTTATTTATTTCAGTTAAAAAAAATGTTTTTTGAATTTTAGTTTTCATTGTTTTGTTAGTTTTCATTAACAGTTATAACCTTGGGACAAAATAATATTTTATGTCTGGGAATAATAGTTAGGCCATTGCACTGGGAAGGGGAGGCCTTGGGTCGTGGTGGGAGGGTTCTTTGGTTGGTCATGTGGGTCTGGTACAATTATGTTGGGTGGGTTTAATGAAATTGAATTGAATGATAACTGAATAAAATTGTTTTGGTTTTATTGGTTCACTCAGCTTGGTCTTGTTGGATGTGACTGGTCGGGGGGCCTTTTTCACATTCATTCAATGTTTTGCCTTTGTTTTTTTGGTGCATACATAATCATAATTCTTACTGTCTGTCTGTTTTCTTTTTCTTATCTGGGATATGTAGAATAAGAATTAAAGACAAACTGATTTATACTGTGTTAACTGCCAAGTTGCCACTTGTTTACATATCACTTGTGTTCTGATCTGTTCAAGAAATGTGACCTCTGATGAATATTAATTTAAACTTATAATTATGTTTTTTGGAAAATATTTTATTTAAACTCAATTCTGAAAGACATCAGAGAGCTCCTGAACCGCTGTGTAATTTTAGTTCCTTGACCCCCTGCTGAGAAAACTGCTTTAAAAGGATCCCTGACTAATAAGGCATGTTGTCCTTAAACATTTATTTTGTCATAATTATTGACATTACATAAAAAAAAAAAAAAATCCTAAGGTTTTCATTTTTGTATATTTTGATTTCACAGTGGAATGAACTCGTCTGTTCAGCCTTTTCAGTTTGAACTGGAGCGTACATAGACACAAAACAAAACAAAAGAAAACATGAACTAATATTTAGAAGAAAATGAAGACAATGGAAGACGTGAGGTGGTGAGAGTGAGGCAAAACAGATGGTGTTTGTGTTGGACCTGCTGCACTGTTTGTTGTAAAGAGTTCAACTTTATGTCAGCTGATGTCCAAGGTATTTATTCACCTACAACTAACCATATCAGTAGCCTGTCCTATTATCATTTCTCAACACATATTACGGCATTTTAAGACGATATTGTCCCTGTCCAACTGCATGTGTTACCTGAGTAGTTATGGTCATATGTACATTAGCATTAGCAGTAGCCTCCCATTGTACTAGTCCATTGGACATGCTCATTTGTGTTTACATTGATACATATTAGTTCAACACTGAACACTTTCACCTGAGACGACTACAAAAGCTATAACTGTTCAGTGTTGAACTAATATGTATCAACATAAACAAGATGAGAATGTCCGATGGACCGGTACAGTGGGATGCTAATGCTAATGCTAATTAACCCGTTCAGGTACATATGACCATAACTACTTAGGTAATACATGCAGTTGGACAGGGACAATACTGTCAAAAAATGCTGTAATATGTATTTAGAAATGATAATAGGACAGGCTACTGATATGGTAAGGATATTCATCATTGTCAATGTTCACATCCATCTCGAATACTTTTATACATTCGTCCAACATCTCCTGTTTTTGCCGTTTCCTCTCACCGGTTGCGGTTGTTCATGGTCCTTGAGTAAAAACGGTTGCCACTGCATCTGGCTTTAACTGTCATTTACATTCCGAAGCACCAACAAGTCTTTAACCAGCCGTGACTTTGACAATGACCAGATCATGACCGGTCCTGGTGAAGTTGTACTCTTCCACACATATTCCCATTGTTTTCTCCTTTTCTTGCTGTGGATACTGACTCAGCAGTTCCCTTTATACGGAATGTTACCACTAAAAACTGCATAGTGAGACATTTTGTCATCGTTTTTCTCCGTAAAAGAAGCTGTGCCATTGAACGTTACTTTCGTGTTTACTGTAGTTCAACCTTGTGACATTATCATCCCAGAATGCGATGTGCATGCAAAATAATGACTGCTCACATTATGTTGTAAATAACAAAGATTTTTATAAATAACACACATATTTATTAATTTTTAGCTAATTTTTTTTTAGTCGTGGAGTTTAGTCTTTTTTTCAGTATTTTAAGTACTATTTGTCCTTGTACTCCATAACTACCCGTGGGACACAGGACATTTCTACAAAATATTATTCAGTCATTTATGCATTAACAGGCCCCCTACATACATACATATATGCATTTTAAAACAGCAGAAGAAGAGAGAAATAATACAATTTGACCGAAATAGGCTCAGGCAGAAGCAGGACTTATCTTATTAATGCTCGCCTACTTTGCATCTTAAGCTACACAATACATGGTATCAAGTCAAAAGGAAAAAAATATACTTAGCTTTTTTTTTTTTTTTCAGTTACAGCCATAACTTTCAAATGTACAGTAAATTGATATATTTTTTTTATGAACATAACAAAGGAAGTACATTGTTTAAGTTTTAAATTAGTACTACTCCACAGCTAAACCCCTTTAAAATAAATACATCATTTTTTAACTTCTTTTTTAGCTTTTTGTAACAAATTTGCATCCAGCTCTTAACTCATTTTTACATTCCCACACTATAAAAAAAAACAAAAAAAAACTTTTGCGCACAGTTTAGAATCATTTCATATATATAAATTATTTTAACTCCACATTTTGAGTCTTGTCAAAGTGAAATAAAATAATGTTCTGTTGTTTGATTGCACTTGGTTGACAACAGCATGTGTGTTAAGTTAATGTTGAGCTTCGACACTACAGCTCAAACTGTGACAAAAACAGGTCTACAGCATGCTTTATTCAGCAGTAAAAGTAACATCCACTTGATCTCCAACCTTGCATCAGTCATTAGGATGAGCTACTGATATCTTGTGTACATGTTTGCAGCTGTTGTAGTGGATGTTTCTGACTCGAGATGTCTTGACAGGCCAGTGGTCTTAGAAACATACCTACTATGTAATGTAACTACGTCACGGGGTCTAATCTAGATTAAGCCACTGCTCAGTCTCCTGCCACTCAGTTTAGAAAGGTCCAATGAAACAAAATGTAAAGTTAAAGAAAATGTCAAGACTCACTATAGGAGATTTGCACTTGCTCATGTACATCTGCAAAGTCTGAGTTGGAATCTGATATGTCCTTTTGACATTGGCCGAATGCAACAGAAGTTAATGATAGCTAGTGTTAAAGCTGACATAGAGCAGAGGAGTCAATGAGCCCAATTACATGACCATAAAAATCCCACAAATGGAATAATCTGATAATTGCTGTAATCAGATACAAAGCGTTTACATGCACTTCAGAAATGCGCCAATTGAGAAACCTGGGTTTACATGTTTCAGACCTTTATTTAATTTCTTTCAGAGTACATGCGTATGTTATGATGTTCGACGTACACTTCCTGTCATTTTCAAAACATCCGGTCTTGTCTTGTTGAACCATGGCAACGCCTATGATGTCAGTGTCCTAATGTGGGAGCTAGTAAGACTACAAAATAGGTTCCCATGTTTCTGCTATCCTTCATTTCATTTAATTGTTTCTTACCCTTTTCCTTAGGCTCACTGTGTCACTGTGTAACTTCAGTTTATATAGATTTTTTTTTACTCATGCACAGATGTAAAAAGAAGAAATCAAATGAACCTGTATACATGCATGAAGACATTGGAGTATTGGTGAGAAATCTAGGTGTGTTAATCTGTTTTCTCAATCAAAATCATAGAGAATGGAAGTTATGTAGCCAAACACGAGTGGACGGCAATAACAAGAAGCAGTGGTAGATCCACAAAAAATGGAAAGGGAGGGCCAGAGAATGGTGGGATCCAGGTTTGGAATCTCAGTGGGGATTCAATGGGGCAAATCAAAGCAATATATTAAATATATATTAATTGTATTATCATGCACTAATAAAATAAATACAGTTTGACCTCCCAAATGTGGAACTAAAGCAAAGAGTTGGTTTTAATGAAGTTGGCCTCAGTTATGACACTGAATTTCATTGCATTCCAAATAATTTAAAATTAGCAACAACAGGATATGGTAGAGGTACATGCCTATGTTTGACAACTTTGTGCAATTTATTCAATCAGTGGCTGTGTTCAAAGATATTTAATATTCAGTCCATGCAGTTCTATAGTTCTCACTGTATAATATATTCCATACCCTCTGTGGCTGCCCATTTGTTTTCATGCAGACCCAACTGCTGCTTGAGGAGACAGTTGTCTCTTCAGGTCAGATTTAACTCCCTTTACCGTATAAATGCTAGTTATAAATGTCACATGTGCAGTAGATCCTCCTCTGTCATGATGGAGAGAATAAAAAGACTCAAACGTACAGTGCTGAATGAGTAAAGGTGATTTATTAAACAGAAAAATTAACATTCATGAACATGAAATAACAAAAACCTGAGGGATGGAAAAAGTCAGAGTCTGCAGCATAATGGAAGGTGTATGATGGGTTCAGAGCAGTGGTGTAGTCTTGTTTATTCTAGTGCACAGGGGTCAAACATGCAGCCCGGGGGCCAAAACCGGCCCGCCAAAGGGTCCAATCCGGCTCCTGGGATGAGTTTGTGAAATGCAAAATTTACATTTGAGATATTAACAATCAATGATGTTAAAGTTATTTTAGGTCAATTCAATCTAAAGTTGGTCAGACCAGCAAAATACTATCATAACCTATAAACAAGGAAAACAGCAATTTTTTTCTTCTTTGTTTTACTGTAAAACAAAAAGTAAAATTACACAAAAATGTTTACATTTACAGACTAGCCTTGTCCAATGTGAATAACCTGAAATGTTTTTTTTAAAAAGTACATGGAATTTTACCAAAATTCTGCCTGTTTCTAAATGTTTTGTGTACTTGTAGATCCACTGTCATCTGGAAGTTGTGATGTTCATGTATAAATTATAATCTGAGGCGTAATATTTTTAAAATTACACTAATTTGTCTCAGTGATTCTCAGGTTGTTCATATTTGTTCATGTTACGTTCAAGTACAGTTTGTAGATGTAAGCATTTTTATTACAGAACTTTACTTCTTTTTTCACTCAAAAACAGAGAAAACTTTGGAGTTGACATTATTTGTTAGTTGTTATCCTATTATCTATATTATTTTACTGGTCTGGCCCACTTTATAACATATTAGGCTGTATGTGGCCCCTGAACTAACATGAGTTTGACACCCCTGTTCTTGTGGGTATACTCTGATTTTCCCCCTCCCAGCCTCGTACGCCCCCTTCCTGGAGCAACATCTGTCTAGCAGCACCCCTCAACTTGGAGCTAAACAAAAACCTCTGTAATTAACATTATAACAGAAGTTGTTTTTTTTTTTCTACATGAGCATTAAGAACTTCTGAACATAACCAAAGCCTATTAACCCATAATGACCTAGATTACTTTTATGTCAGTTCTCAAATTACATTTTCTCTATATCTAACCTTTCTTAAGTGACTTATCACCATTTAGTTCAAAAATTATTGTCTGTATTTTGCATTTTCAGTAAAAATCAGGTATTTTTCTGTATTTAATTTGCTGATCACGTAGATGTTCATAAAAGTTCAGATTAAAGTTGAAGGTTATCATATCAAAAAGAGAAAAAGTGACTTTTTCAGCAAAATATATCATCAGCTGAACATAAAACAAGTGTCTCCATCCAGTGTCATTTACTGGTGAATCAATGTTGTAGAAGATGACGGTGTTTTCATGGTAACTGCAGAGCTTCTGAATGTCCAATTGGGTCATATCTGAAGATGAATAACTGTATTTTAAGAATTAGTGAATCAATAGGTACTAAACCGTTTAGATCAGTAGATGGTTTTGGTCGGTGATGGATTTTTGGGTCTTTATATGTTAATGAACTGTTTACAATCTGCAGCCTTGGCTAAGAAAATGCATGAAAAATAGACAAAAGGAGGCAAAAATTGAATTGATTGAATTATATAACAACTATGTCTAACATATCAGTTCATCATTTAATGGTGTATATGGTGTTTTAATTAATGGACCTTTAAGATAGCAATGAATTAATTTAGTTTTTATTAACAATTTTCTGAATGAACTAAATTAACATTTGAATATAACATTTCCATTGTTTCTACCAGCTTTAAATATTGTGTAATATTTAACTGACTCTCCGTTTCTCCTCTCTAACTGAAGATGCTTGTTTTTAAATTCCCTTGTCTGATTCCACAAAGCTGGTCAGGTCCAATTCTCACCTACAACACACATACATACAGAACAGCAGCAGCTACACCCCCTTTAATTTCAGATTTTAGATATAATTTAATATGCCAATCACTTGCTACTCCAACAGCGATAATAGCGTCAGTGGGTTGCCCTCCCTCCCATCAGTAAAGGTGCTGTATAGGGCCTCATATTGGATTCTTTATCGAATAAAGGGAGCATACATACAGGAATCGAGAGTGTAAAATGCCATTTGACCACATCAAGTTGTTGACTCGTACCCTCCACAATTTCCTCTCTTTCTTATGAGTTAATGTCTGGTCCGTGTCATATTTGGCAGAAGCCCTTATGGTAAATGGGCAATTACATAAAGGTTCAGTGTCTTGCCCAAGTACACTTTGAAATGCAGACAGTTGGAGGCGGGATTCGAACTGCCGACCCTTTGATAATTAGACGACCTGCTCTACTGCCTGCACCACAGTTGCCCTTAAGTCCAAAGTGCCCACTATGCAACACAGAGAAGACAAATGTATAAATGGAAAAGTTAGTGTTGTCACAAAACCATGCTGATACGTATCTTTGTGCATTTTTCAGTGATTATATGGAAATTTGGGACCTTTTGCAGTGGGTGTATGGCATATACCTGCATATAACATAGACTACACCAGTGGTTCAGAGTCCAAGAGAGTTTATGGATGGCTGTGGTGAGCAAAATGTTCCAGCACCACACCTGAGCAGAGGAGCCGCTTGAATAGAATCCTAATGAAGGTCTAACTCAGGTGCAGTGCTAGCAGGTGAAGACAATCAGTTTGAGGGAAAGGTCTGTGGCAACACAGGATGGGCTCTATGCACAGCCCCACTACTTCCTGAACTTCAGGCAGCACCTTTATTTCCTGTCTTTCATTATTGGACACACTGA
>JAPTGZ010000026.1:26932623-26943423 GCA_029814645.1 Fowleria isostigma | reverse complement strand
GTGTGTGTGTGTGTGTGTGTGTGTGTGTGTGTGTGTGTGTGTGTGTGTATGTGCGTGTGTGTGTGTGCGTGTGTGTGTGTGTGTGTGTGTGTGTGTGTGTGTGTGCCTGCCTTTGCACAGTGATGGCCTGGCTCCTCCCCCTGTCCCTCACACAGACACACAGAGCTGAGAGAGAGAGAGAGAGAGAGAGAGAGAGAGAGAGAGATGTGTTTTGACCAGAGAAGTTGTTTTATTTCAGATCCCCCTCCTCAAATGCAGTGTTTTATTTTGGTGTGACAGTGAACAAACACACATTCACTCAGAGTCAGACACGGCAGCGACAGTAACATACATGCATAGTCCATCTCCTCTGTTCTGATGGACTCATATTTTGGGTCATTTTGTGTTTAATGTGGGTTCTTGTGTCGGCGTGGTGTCATTATCTCTTAACCCTAAACGGTAGCACCTGCAGCCTGTTCAGCCCAGTCCTTTAAACTCTGCAGAAAAAAACAAATTGTTATGAGATGTGTCTGTGATGTTAGTTCAGTGAGTGTATGTGTGCGTGCGTGTGTGACCATGAGTACCGGTGGTGCAGATGTGCATGTGTGAATGAACGGAGACGGTGACCAGAGCGGAGTAAAGTATATGTCTGCTGAAAGGAACCACACCTGGCCTGATACTAATGTCCATCCTCAATAAACGTGGAGTCCTGCTAAGTTAAAGTCGAGTTCCCCCTGAGTTCACCGACCACGGACAGGAGACACCAACAGGAAAGGCTTAACGGGGTTATGAAATCATGCAAGTCCCACGTAATGTGCACTATTTGTTTGATTCCTGAATTATATTATCACATAATCACATTTTCTGAAGGGACTTTTATTACTGCGGTTTAACATTGTGTATATGCTCCATTAATTAATATATGACTAGTAGTATATATCCTGTGGATATCAACGTTCTCATTTCATATATTGACCGATATATCAACCAATATCCAATCTGACCAATATATCGGATATCAGCTGATATATCGGCTTTTTGTAGCCCCCAACACCTGTATTGGCCCCCGAAATCCCATATCAGTCAGGTTCTCATATTTATATACAGTCTGTGATTGCAACCAACTGGATGCTCTCCCATATTTTGGCCAAAAAGTGTGAAATGTCCTTTTGGAAACCTATGTTTTATTTATCCATGTGGGATTTTTAGTTCATAGGTTCACACGGTAGGTGATAGTAATGCACCTTAACATTCACTGCCACCCACCATAAAATGGTAAAAATAAATAGTCTCTGGAATGGGACGCACTCCTTCTGTGAATATTCTAAAATAATGGAAATACTGTTCTTATTTTCAGGTGAAAATTCTTATAAAAATTTAAATTAATACAGTTTGAATAAGGGCCACACTATATTGTAAAAAACTGACATTGCAATTTTTTTTTAAGCCAGTGATATATATTGCAATATGAAAAAAATACTCCTTACTTTTCTTTTTGGCACCAAGTCATGGTTTTTGATTAAGAACAATTGTGATTGGTGGATATGCTGTGCACAATGAAATTAGACAAGAACACATTGACTTAATTTGTCTTCTACACTGCAGGACCTGTGATATGACTATTGTACACATGTATATTCTGATGACAATGCTCAAGCAATATATTGTGCAGCTCTAGTTTGAATATTGTATTCCATTTCACTGTCTTAAAATCTGACAAACTGGGTCATTAAATTTTCAATATTTGTTTGACTGACAGTAATAACAAGTGTAATAACAGTGAATTTCAATCTATTCCTTTTATGTTTTTAGGCTCAAGAACAAAACTGCCATCCAGACCCACTGTCAATACTTGACCCAGAGAAATATACTCTGCTTTACGCCAGGGGAAATGACTGGTATGAGGCTTACGATGACTGCCAAGTTATCAGGACGCTGGACATCCCATGGTCATGTGACAACACTGGTCACCTGTCAGCTCACATCATTGTCAAACCACCGGTGGCAGTCAATTCAAAGAAGAAACAGCAACAGCAGGAGCTTCTGAGTTACCTGATTGGTTATGATCTAGAGAAAGCAGTCTCAGACAGACTTGACGAGCTCACATTCACTCGCAGGAAACTGGCAGCTCCCAGGAGACAAGAGCTAAGAAATCGGGATGATAACTTTTATGCCACAGAGCCCTGGATCACAAGTGCCCCCATCCCAAATGAGCTCCAAGATCAGTTAAAAAGGAAGTTCCCTGTTACCTTCCATTACATGAGCCAGATCAGCTTCAGCATACAAGTTGATTTTAGTGCAACACCTAATGTTCTTCTTCGGGTGTTTAAAAGGGTATTGAAGGACCAGGGGATTGAGTATGACAGTTCTGATCCTCTAGTGTTAAAAGTTTCAGGGCGGGAGGAATTTTTAACTGGAGACAACCACCTCAGTGACTTCCTCTGGGTTCGAGAGTGCCTGAAAGCAAATCAAGACCTCAATCTGTCTGTGGTGCCTGTGTCACAGTTCGTGAATGAGTCGGTCACGTTTGTGGACTGGCCACTTGTTGATGGTTTTAGTGGCCAGTTCAGCTCACACGAAGATCTCCGCCTTGACAAGAAGGACCTGGATGACATCTTCATGATATCTTTATGGGACTGCAACAGAAGATTGCGTGTCAAACTGCTCGGTTTTGACATACCAGAACTTCCAATCAAATATCCCCAGTCTGTCTATGTAGAAGTTTCCATACTTTATGGCAACAAAGTCCTTGCATCAGTGGCCTCCCTTCCCAAGGCCTTTGCAGATGAGGTGCTCTGGAACGAGTGGCTTGAGTTTGATGTTCTCCTTGGTGATCTGCCACGTGGAGCAAAACTGGGTTTTACTATTAATGCCAGTGCTAGTGACAGTGTCTCTGGGGTTAAAGAGCAAAAGGCCTCAATGAAAGACACAAAATCCTCAGTAAACAGAGAATCAAAGTCTGCAAAAACTAAAGATGCAAAACCTGACCTGCAGAAAGGAAGAGGAAGGGTGCTCTATTTCGTGAATCTTCTACTAATAGATCACAGGTAAGATTTTGTTAAAGTTGTGTCATATGCTGATCTGCACGTAAAAACTACAACATTGTAAATCTACCTCCACACCAACCCCAAATACAGCAAAACAACACATAGGACAGTGCTGGATGAAGACACAACAGTTAAAAAAGGACCAAATGTTTTGTCGTCCAATGGCATATTAAAGACATTAATTGGCATTTGTTTGACCTTTCAAGGTCACTCAAAATTCAAAAATCAAAGTTGATAGATGTCACCTCTGCTATAAATTTTAATTCTTTGCAGCTGATTATTTTGGAGAAGAAGTTTCTTTACATCTGGACAGAGATGACCAAGGGTTTGACCTTTCAAGGTCACTCAAGATCGAAGGTCATGGCACCAAATAAAAGCCCATATGTGGCTTCCTTTCTATTACCAAAAGTAAATATATCAATATCTTCAACTGTTTTCAAGTTGTAACACTTTTGAATCTGTCCCATTATAAACCAATGGGGATTTTTAAAACTTCAGAAATTCATGAAAAAATTTCAAAAAACAATATTTATCAATTCTTTGAACAAACTTAGTAGATCTTGCCCCAAGAAACCACTGTCATGAATTTCACTGATGGCTTTGGAGAAGAAGTTTTTAGCACTTTGAAATTTGTCCCATTATAAATCAATGGGGATTTTTAAAAATTCATAAAAAAAAAACAACAGTATTTCCCAATTCTTTCAACAAACTTGGTAAACCTTCGCCCAAAGATGTTCCACAACAAATATCAAGTCATTCTGACAGATGGTTTTGGAGGAGAAGATCCATGAAAAATGTGTTTACAGATGGACAGACACCAACTGATACCAATAGTCCATCAGATCAGACCATTGGACTAACAAAACAACAAATATAACAAACCTTCAAAAAAGATATAGATTAGGTTGGAAGTTCAGTTGTATTTATTTTGTTTGGTACGAGATAACCAGCTTTATCTAACTCTATAATGTGCACTGAAATGTCATTTTCAGAATAGCCTTTATTGTCATTGAACATATTTCAGAGCAACGAAATAGGAGCAGTATGTCATCGGGAACAAATATTCACAAACATAGGGGGAGACAAAATGACACATTGACGATTTCAAGATCAAGATAGTAAGAGATAAAACACAATAGGAAGACGCCAAAAAAGGAAAGGGAGAAATCTCCATATACACTGATTAACATGAAATGAAGGTTTTTACCCGTGAAAAAAAACACATCATTATGCAAAAGCAGTTATATATGACAGTAGGTAAACATGACAGACAAAACATGACAGTTGGATCGGGGGTAGGGCTGGTAGGAGGAGACAAAGTTCTGCTACAGATTCTAGCAAGCTTAGCTAGCTGCCATGCTAAGCGCTCAGCAAATTCAACTCCCAGTTTCTGCATGGGGGGGGGACACGTGGGTTTGCACAGAGTTGGTTGGAAAGAAAAACAAGAGTCCAAGTGTCCTTCAGAGATAGAGTAGCGGAAAAACAAGCCTCGTGTTATGAATTCCAAACATCGAGGAAAACTGATTTATGATAGGACAAGAGCTCACTGTGACCTCATGCTGGGAACAGCAATTGTAGATCCAGAATGTAACTCTTTCGCTGCCATCGAGTTGCAGTGTGCCCCAGATGTTGCCATTTACTTCCGAGCGAGTTCAATGATCGTATTTAACTTACGATCAATCTTTCCTTGCAACAAAGTCATGGCGCTCACAACCTGACACAGACCATCCACCTTTAAAGCCAAATTCTTGTTGGAGTCAGAGAGTGCCTCAAGCACTTTCCAATCTTGCGATAAATCAGGTAACCAACAGCTCCCATCATCAGAAAACCTGCTATCAGGCCAATCAGAAGGTAAAGGTCCTCTGCATCTTCAATTGAGAGATTTGCCAGGCTGCCACTGCTGCCATTCGTCCAAAGCAAAACCAGAACTAAAAGTGCCAGAGGAGCACACTTTTTCCTCAATAGTCTGCTTCCGAGTCAAAAAAATCTGATTGATTGCGCTGAAGTCCCAGGAAATTAGGCCCATCCTTGCCAATTTTGGTTGAAAAACAGAAGAGAAGTTTGTAGAAGACAAAACGAGACGTGAGACAGAGCAGAAGCAGGGAAAACACAGGGGAGGGTGGGAGAGAGCAGAGATGCATCTGACTCCTTTGAAAGCCGGAAGAAGAAAGAAAATTTTGCACCTTCATTATACTGAACATTACTGTTTAGTTTTCACCTTACAGTTGATTTATCCAGGGTTTTTTTGCCCAGATCTTGTTTATACTTCAAATGTATTATGTATAGTGAATGTTGTTGTAGTTTTTACTTTTGTTTGCACTTGTATTTTTACTGTCATACAGTTGCTGTACTATAATTTCCCAATTTGGAATCAATAAAATCCATCCATCCATCCATCCATCCATCCATCCATCCATCCATCCATCCATCCATCCATCCATCCATCCATCCATCCATCTTTTCTTTTGAAGTAATGAACATGCATTCCAGTAAAATCTGACCTTGCTTTCAAGAGGTGCTCTTAAGCAATGTGTGAATGTCACTTTGCCCTTGTTACCTCAGGTCTGTCCTCAGTCAGGGCCCCCACACCCTCCACATGTGGTCCTACCCTGAGCAGGAGGAAGAAGCCATCACTTACCAGGCGGACAAACTGTCCTCTGCTACGAACCCAGAAATAGAGAAGTCCATGGCTATCACCTTTCTTCTCGATCGCTACAGCTTCCCTGTTGTTCTCCCAAACATGTTCAGTCTCTCTGAGGGTTCCAGTAGTCCCACTTCCAGTCTCTCTCTGACAAGCCCTATAACCTCAGTCACATCCTCATCAAGTTCAACTTTCCCCAACACAGACTGCTCCTCTCCAAATGCGAATTCTCCTCCGCTGACTGAGGGTGTAAACTTCAGATCCTCATCTTCAGTGTTAAACCCTGGCAACCTCAGACGATTTAGGGAGGAGAGTGTCCGCTACGCATCCAACCTGCCCCAGTTCTTGCGCAATGTTGACTGGATGAACCGAAGAGTGGTCGAGGATGTCCACTGGCTCCTGGGAAACTTGGATCCTGCTGATTTGGACTTAACAGTGGCTCTGGAGCTACTGAGCATGGACTTTGCTGATGAAAGAGTGAGGAGACTGGCCGTTCAGAGATTAGAAACATTGTCTAATGATGATGTACTGAAGTATTTGCTGCAGCTGGTGCAGGTATGTGATTATACCTGTGTGGAATGGTGTCAAACCAGAGGGTGAAAGGTTAAAATGTATGCCTAAACCATACTTGTAAAGAAAAATATTTTTGAGTTCCAAGTAGGGCTGCACGATATTGGCAAAACTTGTGATATAGGTATACAGCATTGTGATAATGATAATGATAATACTAGAATATTTCTTGTTCTCCTAAAGAAATATCAATTTCTTTTACTAAGAAAAATGTTCCTTAACAATATTAAAATGAGCCAATTGTTTGTATGCTGACTCATTTATAATTTAAGACAAAATACTGTAACTACTACAATCAGTGACACAACTCTGTCCAACAACCTGGTGATGCTGCTACCACAGACCTTCAGACACAAAAAGACACAAAAGACACAAATATTTGGTCATTTTATTTGCATGAAACAATGTTTGTTTGTATTATTTGTTTTATTTAACTCTGAAAAACAAACACAATTCACAGATCCATCCAATCCGTAGATCCAACAAATCACTTCATGAAACAAAAACCTTATAATACAATCTTCACTAATGAAATAATTAATTTATACAATCAGACTGAAAAGGTGTAGGCTGAAACTTTCTCCTTATCTTGCCTACCCTTTATACATGATCTCCAGCACGTCATCAACTTTAGTGAACATCACATATTCACACACCAACAATGAAAACAATAGGAATACTGAAATAAATATTAAATGTTACATACAAAATTTAAGACTTCAAGTTCATACATTTATTTAATCATATTTATAAATATTAGAGATGTATCTTTTCAACTCATCTGTGCAGTTGTTCCACAGATTTACACCTCTAACAGACAAGATTTCATGATATTTGTCCCAAATATTTTTTTTATAAATATTTCAGATTATATTGACTGTCTCTAAATTTGAACATTTCCTTGACTGCTTTTGAAAGGAGGTTATTTCTAACTTTGAGCATTATTTTAAGGGTGTATAGGTCGACTAGATCATAGAATTGTAGAGTTTTCAGATTAATGTGTAAACGACATGGATGTATTTCATAATAACTAAAGTGCTAGAGAACCACCATGTAAGAACTTTGACTAAATTATATTCCATTGTTTGCCTGGTTTGCTAAATATTGCATATAAAAAAAAAAAAAATCTTATATATAAGTATTCAAGGCCTTGGCCAAAGTTGTGCTCTGAAAATATTCACGTCTTTTCAACATTAATAACATTTAAATTTATATTCAACCAGCAGTAGTAGCAGTACTTCAGTTTTTTACCAGACATACTATCATGTTAGAGTGGTGGAAAACAGAGAGGTAATGCAAAAAAAAAGAAATTATTACACGTGTTTTGATATAAATAAATATGTATATATGAGAAAATATTGCACACTATTATCGCGATATTGATATTTCTTTGATATATTGTGCAGCCCTAGTACTTGGCTTTTTCAACACTAGTGGCTTGTTGCTCCACCTGTCTCACAACAAAAGGACAATATGAGTCACATAAAATAATTATGAGGATAATATGGAGATTCTCTTTGTCTTCTTGTTCTGTAGACGCTCAAAGTTGAACCTTACCATGACAGTTTCCTTGCTCGGTATCTCATCCAAAGAGCTCTGCAGGTAGGTCATTTAATACTCAGCCCTCAAAATTAGAACTTTTTTTTTTCATTCTGACTTAATTGTAATATTCATATTCATTATTGACAGGGCTCTAAGCAGACAGCCATGTATTGTCTCTACTTACACCCTTGTTGTAACAAAACATAAGACATTTAATGGTTTAATAGCAAGTCAAAATATTACATCTGTAACTTCACTGACTTTGTGTTTTTAACTGCAGAGCAAGAGGATTGGCCATTTCTTCTTCTGGTACGTTCGCAGTGAAGTGGCGGGATGTCCTTATTTCCGCCAGCGCATGGCTGTGATTTTGGAAGCCTACCTGTTGGGCTGTGGACAAGCTATTATTGACAGCTTCACCCTGCAGGTCCAGGCAGTGGAGGCCATGCAGAAAGTCGCAATAGAGATTAAGATTCACTACCCCGACAAGACTGACCTCCCCCCGACTGGTGAGACACATGTAACATTGTCATTTTTAAACAGAAAACAAGTCAAACTAAAGCCAAACTGAACAAATAACAGGATTTTTTTGTTTGTTTAATAAATTCTAAATTGATTTCACATTCAACAACATATAATTATAGATAGTTTTAAATAATAACATACAGTAGGCTGAGGGAGAGTGCCCCCTCCCCCCTCTGAAAACTTTAACTGATGGTAGCTAGATATTGACCGATTGGTTTATTTCAAGCTTGTGCACTCTATGCAGTGTTATTTCAATTCACAATAACAGAAATAACATAACATCCACATATTATATGCATATCATTATGTGTGCATAAATATACATAAACATATACAATAATTCACTATTAATTTGCGCCTCTAGTAGCCTGAAAGGGAGTGAGAAGAAGTAAAACTTATTGACTCCCACTCCCAGTTTCACTACTTAAATTTACATGATTGCAATTATATCAGAGAAATTAGTTGTATACATGCATTATTACACCAAAACTAACTTTAACACAAAATACAGAACACAAATTTACTCGATAAACAGAAAAATACTAATAAAACACAACAAATTATAGGCACCAAAGTAAAATAATGTAAATACTGTAAGTATATATAGTAAATAATGTCAATGGATCAATTAAAAAATAAGAGAAAAGGAAAAAACAAAACAAAACACACACATAATATGAACAAGAAAAATAAGAAAAAAAACCCAAAACATGACCTTCAAAGTCTTTCATCTCTATAATTTTTCCAGATCATTTCTTTATATTCTGATTTAAACTGCTGTATATTGATATGAATAGTTAATGGTGTGAAAGTCTTGTACGTTATATTTTTCCACTCTATTTCTATGGACCTGACATCACACATTGCACTCATTATTAATTTTGTATTCAGTGCATGATGACTTATTTAATGTATTGTTTCCAAAAATAATTTCAGTACCTCCTGGGCTTTTTCCACATACCCTGACAGTACACATACCCCACTTCAGGAACCCCAGCATTAAAGCAATTACAGTTTCCCCTGCAGTTAAATATCTCATTACATTTACAGCATTAGTTACTCATCTGGGTTGTAGAATTAAGGCCTTTACACCAGGGCATAAAGAATAACTTTACATTTAAAGTATTGAAAGGACAGGAATTCAGGTTAGTAGCAGGTGCAAATCTTGGCTCAAACAATAAAAATAACTCATGTATAATCTAGTCACAGTCTTGTAATTAGAGAAACTACAATATTGCTAATCTTTGCTACATTTTACTATGATGTCTACCTTTTCTCACATCATACATCAGACTTTTATTTGCTCTTGCTGGATTGTTCTGTAGCTCCACCAGTGAATTCATTCTCTTGATTGTCTCTCTGTGCATTTTGTGATTTCTGTCATTCTATTATTTTAGCTCCTCTGAAGCTACAAGAGCTCCTTAGAGAAAGTCATCTACCAGATGAGTTTGTGTTGCCTTTTGATCCTCGGGTCAAAGCAGGAAGGATCCTGGTAAGCCTCATTAATGTTGCAACAGTGTATTGAACAGTAAACATGATTGTTTTCACCCTGCATGAAGTATGGACATGTTTAAGATGTGGACATCTGAGGTCTTGAGATGCACTCTCTGATCTTTGTCTGTCTACTGTAAGTAAGTAAAGTTTATTTATATAGCACTTATCACAGAGCAAATCACACAAAATGCTTTACAGATTAAAAAGGTACATAACGACACGCAAAAAATAGAAAAATACAATAGCTTTACAGATACATCGGTCATAAAACAGAACATATAAAACATATACAAAATGCAAAAATATGACAATCTAAAATACCCAATAAAATCAAAGAGTACCCTTAAAAGCAATACAATAAAAATGTGTCTTCAGACACTGCTTAAAAATGTCCACTGAGGTTGCTGCTCGTAAGTCAGGTGGGAGGGCATTCCACCATTTAGGAGCCACCGCTATAAAGACTCTGTCCCCTTTGGTTATGAGCCTGGTACGGGGGACCAGCAATAGCCCCCGATTGGCTGACCTCAGAGGCCACATTGCTGTGTAGTGTTGTAACAGCTCAGTGAGGTACGGTGGTGCCTGACCATGCAGAGTTCTGTATGTGATGGCGAGAACCTTAAACTGTATCTGGAAACAGACAGACGGCCAGTGCAAAAAGGCCAAGACCAGGGTGATGTGGGTGAATTTGCTGGATTTGAGTCTGGCGTCTGGAGTTGGTCTATGGCTGATTTACTGAGGCAGGTAAAAAGGGAAGTGCAGTACAGTGATCCCTCGTTTATCGCAGGGGTTACGTTCCAAAAATAACCCGCAATAAGTGAAATCCGCGAAATAGTCAGCTTTATTTTTTACAATTATTCTATATGTTTTAAGGCTGTAAAACCCCTCACCATACACTTTACACACTTTTCTCACAGACATGAACATTTTTTCACATTTCTGTCTTGTTTAAACACTCTCAAAGTTCAAACCTTTGTAGATTTTCAAAAATAAGTCCAGTATTATAGA
>JAPTGZ010000026.1:26763611-26775215 GCA_029814645.1 Fowleria isostigma | reverse complement strand
AGTAGCTGGGATAGGCTCCATGCGACCCCCGTGACCCTAGTGAGGATAAAGCAGGTTCAGAAAATGAATGAATAAATTTCAAACCATAATAGCAGTGTCAAATCAAAGCTATTTTGCTGAAGTTTTAAGGTTCTGCATATTATTTAATATTACACAATGTAGTTGGATTTAGCGGTTGTCCTCCAGCTGTATCCTTAACAGTCTGTCTCTCTGGGGTGTGAAACATGGCCCTGCTGTGTGGAAGATGTGGACAGATGTAGAAAGCAGCTGCTTCTCTCCCACACAGCCTCGGTGTCCTAACCCCCTCATGTTTAGACTGGCAGGACATGAGAGCCTTTCCCAGAAACCCCAACTCGGTTTCCAACGCAGCAGCGGAGGTTGTCTTGTTCTCTTGTTAAATATCTCAACGGAACTGACCCTCGCGATGCCCCCTGACCTTCTCACAGCTGAAAAATCCATACGTATTATTTGGCGCTGTCAAGACAATAAATCAGCATCTAAAGTGGTTCTGTTTGAGCAGCGTAATGATTTAGATTCGTGTGGATGCTTTTGTCAAAGAGGCTCAGGTGAGAAGAAAAGGTCTTGAGGATTCGTCGCTTTGTAGTAAACTTTATCTAACACTGGCTCGAAGCACTTACTAAACATGTTCAAATTATAAAAGCCTGTGGGACTGCTCTCCAGTAGAGCAGGAGAAGAAACAAACAGCATCTTAATAGCAAAGAGGTGGAGGGATTCGCTGTGGTCTGTCACAGAGGGGTTCTGTTACTGCAGATAAAGTCAGCGGGGGAACGCACATTAAAAACCTCTAAATCCTCCCTGTGTAATATTCCATCCATCTTATCAACACTGTTGCTACAATTGCGTTGCCTCCAGCAGGGTTTAGAACATCAGAAAACTCCAAAAGCAAGACGCAAAGACAGGCTTGAAATGCAGTTTTAAGAATCATTAATAGCAACAATAAAAGAATTTTGGAAAACATCTTACAGATTATCTTCACCCCGCTGACAATGATTGTGTTGTATTATTTGTATGGAAATTACCACATCGTCTTGTGGTAATTTTGTGATAATGAGGCTTTAGACTGCACATGGCGATGGTGTTTTTATTTATTTTTTTACTTTATTACTTTCAGATTTGCCTCATGTATGAACCCAGTTCTTTTAAAGTCAGCCAATCATTTTCATTTACATTCCCCATCACTAGACCCCAGGCATCAGAAAGTACATCCTTAGGGAAATATGGCCATATAAGTAACAAAACTGGAAGGAAGATATAATATTTAAAAACCCCAAGGACAAAAAAAAATGGGCCCTGAAAAGTGTTAGTGCCATAAAATTCTACAAACGTTCGTAAACCTATTTTTTTTTAATTCTTACCATTATTATTAGTCGCAGTACTGTACATTAAAATTATACAGTTATTTGATATATTTTCTATGTTTTAATGTGAATAAAATTTAAGTTTGTGACTGTTTTAAAGAACATCTCATCTTTTGTATAATTTGAGTTGTACTTAAAGGGGTCATATTTTGCTAAACCAATGTTTATTAGTTTTTGGTTCATTGATTTGTGTATTTAGACCCTAATAGTTCATAAAGTTTGAATGTGAACCCTCCAGATGCTGCAGAGCGATCTTTATATTCATTTTGGAAAAAATTGAGTGGATTTTTACAACCCATTTTAGTTCCATCTTAATTTGTTACATCTATTACTAGTTATGTCACAACATTTGTACGTATAAGTTAAGACTTTGGGTGACCCACTACGACATAGGCAGCAGCAGCTGTAGTTCATATTGAAAATATGTCCAAACTTCAAGCCGATTACTTAAAACACTCAATTGTTGGTTGTATTAACAAACACAAGTGGCTGAACAGGACAGAGCAGCATGGTCAACTACCTGGAGGGGGTGAGGTTTGAAGTGGCTCATTGGCATTTAAAGGGCCAGCGCTCAAAACCACCCTTCTGGTGTCATTACCCAGAAATAGTGTTGGAGATGGAGCTGGGGAATTTAATTAATGAAGAATTCAGACCCGAGCATAGCATTTACAGTTTATGTAGACCACAGGGAAATGTTTCAAAATGAATAATTCCATTAAAAAAAAAAGAAGCAAAATATCACTGCTTTAAATAAAGAACTAGTCAAGAAACCGATTGCTTCCATCCAGGTTCAAAATATGATTTATTCCATTTGCCAACCGGCTGGTTAATGACACTCTTTAATGATTTTTACCTGCATTGTTGTATTTATTTTTGCCTATTATCTGCTTGCTGGTTGTGCTGCTGGCTGCAAAGCAAATTGCCCTTTGGGGATAATAAAGATACAGTACCTTGAACCGTCTTTCTAAATTTCCTTTTTGTTACATTGGAATTTAGATAACATTTTAAAGCTCTACAAAATTGTTATTATGTAATCCTGTGACTATCCCTGATCTTTAACTATCGTTCACCCATAATGCTTTGCACCAAAATAGTTGCGTCATGCTCTTGTTAGGGACCAAGCAGGCAGGCAACGAGGAGACAGGATTAAAAGGTTGAAAAAAGTGGGTTTTTATTCACCCAAAAATTCTATTCAAAAAAGTGTTCACAAATCAAATTTTAACACATATGTAAAAGAGGTCAACGTAACAAACCGTGCTCAAAATAACAGTAACTAAGGCTACGAACATAAACTGGTGAACAAAACTGACTTAACAAACTGAAAAATAAGGGGAACATATATAGTGATCGGGACAAACCATAAAACTCAAGAGGGGAAACCAAAATGGACACTAACATAAGTAAACTTAACAAAAAGAGTTGATGCAACCAGATCTCCCCATAACATCCCAGCCCATGGTTATGTCCAACGAGGGAGGTGTGACATAAAATTCAGGGCCACTCCCACACCTTTTGTGACATCAATGATGGCGTGGACTCTCCACCACACCTGGTAGGTCCTGTGTGGCTCTGTCCATCACACTCTGTTGGCCTTAACTTCCTCTTGTTGAGAAAAAAGTAAAAAGTTACAGTGGTATTTTGTGGCAGTCGGTCCTGAATGGGATAATTTTATGTGTTTTTTTTGTCTTGTTTTTATACACATTTATTTAAGACCTTATAACATTACAATATATTCTTGCTTATACATTTATCTCCCTTCAACAGATCAGCTGAAGATCACCAACTTGAGGGTAAATTTCACCAAGCTCCACACACTGGGAGATAACCTGCTGGATACCAGAGCTGAAATTAAAGAAAAGTATTATTATGCCATATATGAGCTCGTCGTGCGTGGAAATTGCTTTTGCTATGGCCACGCCTCAGAGTGCGCCCCCATCGACGGCATCAGGGATGATATAGAGGGAATGGTGAGTGATGAGACCAAAACAGTCATCTCATGGAGACCTGTCGTTTTCTCCTTAACCCATAAAGACCCAGTGCTACTTTAGTGGCAGTTCCCAAATGATTTTTCATATATTTATACCTTTCTTAACTGATTTATTACCATTTCTTTTAATATATACTATCTTCTCTATTTTGCACTTTTTTGTATAAATCACGTATTTTTCTATATTTAATTCACAGATCATGTAGAGGTTCATGAAAACTCAAAGCTAATTCAAAGTTACTTATAACAAAACAGAGAAAAATGAAGGAAAAGTTACTTTTTCAGTAAAGATATTGCTAACTGAAGGTAAAAATAAGTGTGTCCATCCGCTGTTATTGATAAACCTCCATGGGTTTTACTGGTGAATCAATGTTGTAGAAGATAACAGTGTTTCCACGTTCACGATGGGGCTTCTGAATGTCCAAAATGGTCATATCTGATGACCACAAAAAGATAACTAACTATATTGTACACCAATTATTTATGTACATGTACTGATAGGATTCTTGGATCAACAGGTATGAAACAGTTTATATCTGTAGATTGTTTGTGTCACTGGTGGCTGTTTAGGTCTCTATGGGTTAATTTCCTCTTAGAGGATGTGGAGCACTTATAGTTTGTTTTATTTTATTTTATTTTATTTTATTTTATTTTATTTTATTTCAACCTTATGTACTCCATGTACAGTGGCAATTACGTATACATGTACAATATTCAACACTGTTCATATACATTTCATACCTGTGTACACATACAAGAATTGGCAAAAAAGGAAAATTAAAAAAGAGATGAGTATCCTATATGCACAAGTATACACAAGAATCAAACATGAAAAATCTACATATAGAATTATACATCCAGAACTATACATGAAGAATGTGCATATGAAAGCACATGTACAAAAAAACAAGTAGACTTGTAGCTCATGCATGTAAAACTATACATAGTGAATTATACAGAAAGATTATTTATGTAGAAATACATAGAAAATATACATATAGAATATACACAAGGAACATACACAGAGAAGTGTCCATTGCAAGTGTACATCAGTTAAAGCTGATGGGTTTTTTTTACATCTCATTTTTAAGGTGCATGGCAGGTGTGTTTGTAACCACCACACCAAAGGGTTGAACTGTGAGCAGTGTGATGACTTCTACAATGACCTGCCCTGGAGACCAGCGGAGGGACGCAACACCAACGCCTGCAAGAGTGAGTACGAAGACTGACAGATGAGCCCAAAACTGAGGTCATTATACTGGAAAAGGGGTGGTAGGGGTGATATGGCAAAAATATCATATCAGGATTTTTTCAAAATAAAATCACAATCTTGATTTTATCATGATTCTTTACATGGATCTTTGAGTTAAATTTGATGTGAAACTGAAGATGCTTTGTACTAATTCCTCAAAGTCTCCTGTTGTTGCCTAGCTCATTGTGCTCTTCCCTACCGACTGACACTTTGGGAAGTTTCATTTAAGGGAGCAGGGCGTTTGTTATTGAGGATTTGTGACCTCTCGCGCAAATTTTTTTGGCTGGTCAGATTTTTTTAAATTTTTTTAAGCTTTGACTTTTGTGAGATCTATAAATTATTTATCATATTTACAAATATATATATTTTAGATGCATAGTAAGAAATGTTTAATTAGTAATGATGTATATGTGATGTAACCTTGTGAATGGTCTTAAAACCTTCTGTATTCAACAGCTTGAATTAAATAGTTTTATTCACAGCATCAACTTCATATTTGTACATATATCAATTAGACCTTGCTCTTTTTACTGATATAATTTGTTTTCTGGTAGTTCTTGACAGAATTTTGCTACAAACATTCAAAATGTAGATGCAAAAAGGTTTTATTTTTCCATTTTTAGGGGCATATATGTGATAAGGTATAGTTTTTTTCACAGATATAATATATTTTCCTGATAGTACTATAACATGTCTCATATATTATAAGAATCTGGTGTTATTAAACCTGGAGCCAAAAGTGCAACCCTGAACAAACACGTATCCCAGGAATCCTTATTTGACATGCCATAAATCTGCAAAAATGTCCCATCCAAAGCTCTCCTTTAGTGTACAGAGACTTATTATATCAATGAATCATATGTGAAAATTTGAACCATTTAGTGTGAACAGTTCAAAAGTTAACATCAAACTATGCATGTTTGATTATAATACTTGTTTTTATGCTAAATATAGGACGGCGCCCCCTTTTTCCAAAAGCAGTGGAAATATTGACCTAAAATTTTGCACAACAGTTATTAGTAACAAGGACATTAAAATAAAAATTAAAAAAAGAACAAAATCTGACATCTCTCAGTCGGGAACTTTCTCTAAAACCTGATAAGTTGGTATGGAATTACTCATCAAAGTAAAGAGAAATACTAATAAAAAAACTCTAAACTTTGGTTTCACATGTATTTTGGACTGATAACAGATGTACTTAATAAATGCTATGTAAAAAAAACAACAGTTAATCAGTTTGATCTGAATGTGTTTCTTTGTAGAGTGTAACTGTAACAGCCATTCGAATAAGTGTCACTTCGACATGGCGGTGTATCTGGCCACCGGCAACGGCAGTGGGGGAGTATGTGACGACTGTCAGCACAACACAATGGGACGCAACTGTGAGACATGTAAACCTTTTTACTACAAAGACCCCTTCAGGGACATCAGGGACCCCGGGGTCTGTATAGGTGAGTCTGTATGTGTCCCTGTTGTATCAAGATTAACCCAGTGCTGATTTTGTGACTGCTCCCAAATGGATTTTTTTTTCTATTTAACCTTTCTCATGTGATTTTTCATGATTGATTTCAATATTATCTTGTGAAAATTGGGCATTTTTCTATAATTAATTCACTGTACATGTAGACATTCCTGAGCAATTTATCACCATTTACTGTATTATGTAATATATTTTGGATTCTTCAGTGAGAATCAGGTATTTTCCTGTATTTAATTCACTGATCATGTACATCAGTGGCTCTTTTTTGAACATACACCCCTTTATATCATCATAAGCCACCTTCCACCCCCCTCTTTGAAAACATTTTTGCTATGAGGGGGTATTATAGTGTTTCATAAGTAATTCTCCCCGTGGGGGGGTGGACGTTACCGCTGAAGACCGGGGTGGGTGGGGGTGTAGCTCAATAAGTGTCGCGACGTACAACAGTTATATTACCAATATGGACTTATACAAACTAATGCTCCCCACTCAGCTTTCTCATTCTAAATGCCCCCGACAGTGTCCCAACGCCCTCTGTGGGGTAGTACCACCCCCACTGAGAAGCACAGGTGTAGATGTTCATTGAAACTCAAATTAAAGTTGAGTGTTATTATATGAAAAACTGAGAAAACAGAAAAAAAAGCAAAATCTATCATTAATTGAACATAAACCCAGTGTGTCCATCCACTGTCATTAATCCAACTCCATGGGTTTTACTGGTGAATTAATATTGTAGAAAAGTCTTTCTCAAATACGGGTACGTGTATCCCCAGGGGTACTTGGAAGAGGCCCAGGGGCTACTTGAAATTTTATTTATTAATTATTTTTAGAATACATTCAATAATTCATCATGTACTGAATACAAAAAAATAGAGAGAGAATTAATGGTGAAATATGAGACACAATAAATATAGTCACATAATAAAATTGACATACCTGACTTTAATTTCAATATTTTTTTTATATATTATTATTATTTCAAGAACTTTTTGAAAAATTATTTAAGATAAGTTTGAGTAATAAATTAAGTAATTATTTTTGTTGATAAAAAGTTCATTTATTCATGAATGACCATTTGATTTAGTTTATTTATCAATGAAAGAGAGTCAGATTCATTTTATATTTTGCACATAAAATTTACTTATAAAGATTTGTTATTTTTGATATATTGAAGTCAATAAAATTTTGAAAAACAAACAAAAAAAAGATACCTTTGGCACAGGAATAAGTTTTGCCTAATTTTTTCAGTCAAAAATGCAGAATCAAGAGTTGGGGGTACTGGCTAAAAAAACATATTTTAGGGGGTAGTCCACTGTAAAAAGTTTGAGAATCACTGTTGTAGAAGATGACGGTGTTTCTATGTTCACTATGGAGCCTCTGAACATCCAAACGGGTCAATATCTGATGACCATGAAAAGATGACAAACTGTATTGTAGACTAAGTATTTACATGTATTAATAAGTTCAGTGGTTCAGAAGTTATGAAACATCAGTAGATGGTGTTGGTCGCTGGTGGATGTGGTGCAGTTTGATGGTTTCACCTTCACATAAACATGTCTGCCATTCCCCTCCACAGCCTGTGACTGTGACCCAGATGGATCTCAGAATGGAGGGATGTGTGACAGTCACACCGACCCCTCCCTCGGCATGCTGGGAGGCCAGTGCCGGTGCAAGGCCAATGTAGAGGGGCCTCGCTGTGACAAATGCAAGACTGGCTTCTTTGGCCTGAGTGCCGAAAACCCAGAGGGCTGCCAACGTGAGTACACTCTCTGCTGTAACTAACGATCTGTAATAAAAGAAGTAAATCTCCTGCCAGGATACAATAGTAACCAACTCACAGTTTTTCAAATGTTTACAACTGAAAAGGTTTATGTGTTAAATTACAGTATAACTTTACAATAAAACTGCTCTTATAAAGGATTTATAATGGGTTATAATTAGGTTGTCAACTAGGCTCTGAACAGTCTCTTAATTATTAATAAGCTCTTATAACACATTACAAAGATGCACAACAGTAACCTGCTGTTTTGCCAAACTGTGAGCTCACGCCTTCCTGTACTGTTAAGTCTCAGATCACCCAGCAGCAGCTGGATCTGTCAGTTTCATTAGAGATTTACTGACAAGTTACTATTTAACCACCATAAATATATCAAAATACGCTTAACAAAATTTAATTAGGTATATAAATACATTAATATCAAATTAATATGTTCATACAGGCTTTAGTAAAAATGTGTTTTAGGGCTTCCATAGATAGATAGATAGATAGATAGATAGATAGATAGATAGATAGATAGATAGATAGATAGATAGATAGATAGATATCAAATAAATTTGCTTAATCAAAGGTTTTCTTTCTGAAAATCATTTAAAAAATTACAAATTAAATGTATTCTTCTGGTGACTTTTCTTTTCATAACATATAAAATGTGACTGTGTTCCAGTCAGTCATTTATATACATTCATATAGTAAAATCATTTGACATATTGCCTCGACCTAGTTGTCAGCACCAAAAACAGCAAATTAGCAATTAAAATAAACAAATAGAGCATGGGAGAAGTGGAGCCAAAGTAAACATATCCCCACGTGACAAACTATCAACAGCACCAAACTTTGAGGGAAAAACAGCAGCCTAAAAAAAGTTTTTGGGATTTTTTTTTTACAACTAGTGTGATGTTTAGTTATAGAAAGGCTATTTTTTATGTGTAAAAATCTTAATTATTTCATAGTAGTTGGTTTAACTTGCTTACTTGTAAAATGACAAGATGCAGTCACAGAAAAAACGATTAGACCATCAACAGTCATTAAAAACAAGGGTTATGCAATCAAGTACTAACTCCTGTGTGTATCATGTGACTAAAACAGACAGAAAAGAAAACATGGAATGTCTAAAAGCACTGTTTTTGTCAGCAGAATGTCATAGATATTGATGTAAGAACTTATGTGATTTTGGTTATTATCAAGAAAACCATGGAAAATGAATAGAAACTAGAATCTGAAATTAAACTATTATGAGATATTTTTTTTGTTATCATTGTATTTATCTAAACAAATATACCATTAATTGTACCAGGCATTAAAATTAACAAGAAATTGAAAAAAACATAGGGTGGTCTAATCATTTTTTCCGTGACTGTGTATTAAACCATATAATAAGCAAGATGTGAGATTTGACAGGTTATATAATGCAGCATTAACTCCATCCTGCTAAATAGTGAGCCGACATCAAACCTGATCAGACCAGCCTCGGAAAGACTAATATTGGGGTAGCTATTATCAGATCCTGAATAACCTCCCCCGTCTTTGCCCCCCCCCCCCTCCACTGTTCAGCTTGCCGATGCGACCACAGAGGAACAGTCTCAGGTAACGCCCAGTGTGACCCGGTCAGCGGCGACTGCTTCTGCAAGCGTCTTGTCACTGGACGCAGCTGTGACCAGTGTCTGGTAAGAAAGTACAAAACAAATGGTTCAACAGTTAATCACTTTTACGACTCTGTTTTTCATTCCTTTTCCTTTATTTCCTCTGGGGCAGGGGTGTCAAACTCATTTTAGTTCAGGGGCCACAGGGGGAAAAAGTTAAATTACATTATGACGGTGTTTATATCTACAAAAGTTCATTTTATTGTTCATTTCGAGTTTGTGCACCCCACGCACTATAATTATTATATAAATTTCATTATATGTACACAGACATATAGAAAGAATTTGCTGTAAACACTATATACATGGAGAATTTTACACAAACAATATGCATAAAGAAATATACATCAAGACGTATACATAAAAAATATACATAAAGAATAAACAGAGAAATATACTTGGAGAAATACACATAGAGACTTATGCATTTAGACATTGGTTGTAAACATTATGTGTAGACAATATACATAGTGGATAAATTTACATGAGTTTCCTTAAAGATGTAAATAATGTGAACAACCAAAAATTTCTTAAGAAAAGTAAGTGCTTTTTGAACAATATTCTGTCTCAGTTTTTCATTTACATGCGTACATTACAACCTACATATCACAGTGGATCTACAAATACACAAAATATTTTGTAACAGATATAATATTGTTAAAATTACACTTAGTTCTTGAAAGACATTTCAGGTTGTTCATATTTGTTGATTATTCACATTTTGTATGACAGGATAGTTTGTAAATGTCAACGATAATTTGAAATTTTACTTTTTACACTAAAATAAAGGGAGGATTTTAGAGTTGTCATTGTTTATAGGGTATTATAATTATATTTTACTGGTGTGATCCACTTTTGATCATATTGGTTTGTATGTGGAACCTGAACTAAAACGATTTTAACACCATTGACTGTTAATATCTTCAGTGTTAATTTTGCGTTTCACAAATTTATCCCATGGGCCAGATTGGACCTTTGGTGGTCCGGTTTTAGCCCACAGATTGTATGTCTAATATCTGTTCTGTTGGGCCTTGTAATTTAAACCTGTTTTTTTTCATACATTTTTCTTACAACATCATTACTCGACAGCAAGATTTGAGGTGACTGTTAATGTGATAATTCATTCAACCTCTTGTCCTGAACCTTCTGAGCCAGGAATAGTGTATGCAGGCATGTGAGCTGTGTCTATATTTAGCCCAGAGATTCGAGGCTTGTCCGGTTGGTGTTGGTTACAAACAGGCCTAAAATGGTCAGGCCTGGATCAGGTCCGAAATGGGATCCTGTGATGTGATAGGTTCTGTGAAGACTTGTTTTAGACATAATAATGAGACATCCTATTCCAAGCTTAATGAGTTATTTCTTTGAAATAGAAAGATATTCAAGGATCCACAGCTAATCAATGGATTAAAGAAATGTCTTGTAACCTGGCACTGGAAAAGCTGATGTACCTGACTGAAGGAAGGATAGAAGACTTTAATAGGATATGGACACCTGTATACAGTTGTGAAAAAAATTATTTGACCATTCTATGTTTTCTTCACTTTCTTGTTCATTTTAATGCCAGATCCAACTGAAGGTACATTTGTTTGGACAAATATAATGATAACAACAAAAATACCTCATAGTAGTTTAATTTAAGAGCTAATATCTATCCATTTTTGAAGGTTTTCTTGATAATAACCACAATCACTTAAGTTTTTACATCAATATCTATGACATTGTACATTTAGACATTCTATGTTTTATTTTCTATCTGATTTAGTCACATGATACATACAGGAGTTAGTACTTGATTGCATAACCATTGTTTTTGATGACTTTTGGTTGTCAAATAATTTTTTCGATGACTATATACACAGTTTATAAAGTGGTGGGTTATGACCTAAAGTGGGTCGCCAACCCATGGGCCTTTGCCTGTGCAAAAAATGAACCAATCCTGTGCTTTATTTTTAATGGATATGAAGACTACCCATTCACACTCCCCACCAGTAGGTGGTGGTAATGCTCTGTAATGCTAATTAACATCAGCCATGAAGTCAGACCACTCGAGAACCACTGGTATAGATAATTAAGTTGTGACTGTCAC
>JAPTGZ010000026.1:26431175-26444594 GCA_029814645.1 Fowleria isostigma | reverse complement strand
CTGGATATCATCAAAAGGTCGGAGAAAGGCGAGACGCCGACGAACATCGGTAAAGCCGGGGGGGTATTTAAGGGTAATCTGACTTACGCGGAAATTCGGGTTACGCTGCCTGCGTAGGAACGGAACTCGTTCGTAACCTGAGGACCGCCTGTAATTGACATAACAAAAAGGTCCAATGTGGTGGATTTACTTGACTCTCTCGGTAATAACTAATACACAAAGCATAATTAATGTGTTTGGCATGACCAGTACAGGTACACTTCAACTGGTCAGTCTATATCCCCTTCAAGTTTGAGAGTTTGTTTGTCTGCTGACTGGGGACATAGTGGTATGAAATTATATTACAATTACCGATGGGTTGATCCATGGGTTCTAGATGTGTTTTGTTTTTGGTTTTTTTTATACTGTTGTGTATTTGTGCATGCTGTAGCACATTTTTCCAGCAGTCACTGCCAAAGTGTGGGTATAGCAATGTGATTGTAAGGCTATTGTATTTCAAATGACTAATATCTCCCATAATATTGGTCCTATCAACTTGTCATTTTTGCTAGTCTGTTTCTTGACCAAAAACTCATAAGTCTGACAAACTGCAGCAGTCAGCTGTTCACAGATTTTGTGTGACTCCCAAGACGCACATACACACACACACACACACACACACACACACACACACACACACACTAAGACCACTTGGCTTCTATAATATAGCAGCATAGTATCTATCAAAAAGCACAGTATACCATATTTCACTGTATTTTTTAATCCACTTTTTAATTAAACTCATGTAATGCTTGTTTTATCAGTGCCATGTGTAGAAGACAGTTGTCTGAAATGCTACACGCAACATTGTTATACCTTACTGTGTAGAGAAAGAGAAGCTTCAACCAAGATACATGGAAATCTATGTGATTATGCAGGATACATTCATCATCAAAAAACAGCAGTGAGTATGCAGGACTTATAACAAGGATGAACCAGCAGGAAAACACAGCTTTGGCAACGGTCCAATATCCACAGCTCTGCACAGCTGTTCCACAATTGAAACTTGTGACAATATCAGTTTCTTGTCATGTCTCCTTTATACAGGAAGAGGAACAGCTGATGGTCTTCTGGTGATAGCAACAGTTAGCTTAGCTTGGCTACTTCTCTTCATTGTAACATACTCTTCATCAGCATCATGGTCTCAGACTCCCAAAAACCTTAGCCTCAAAACATAATTGCTCAAATCATACACTATATGGGCAAAAGTAATAATTTGGGTAAGTCTTTTCTAACGGGGTCTGAGATACAAATCAGTAATGACAGATGTCACAATAAAGTTTTATATTGTGATCAATAAATCATAAATAAATCATAAATTATGATGTTTATATCTCAAATGAACAGGACATTTTACAGTTGAAGCTATGAATGTCCATATATTTTATAAATATCAATATTTCCATAAAGTTTAATGGGAGATTTTTCTTCCTAAGTGAGATGTGAAGAAAATAGATGTTATTTGTGGTAGAAAATTATTTATAGTCAGAACATAAAAAAAAAAATTTAGACATTTTTGCGGTAGAACATTTAAAATTATTGTCATGGATTTAAAAAGAAAACATTATTGAAAAAAATTAAGTAAAAACCATCTCTGAGACATTTTGGAAACAAAAGTAACAATTTAAACAACGCTAAACAATGCAATTATATTGATCACAATATAAAACTATGTTATGACATTTGTCATTATTGTTTGTATGCCAGACCCCTGTTAGAAAAGAAACACCTGAATTCAGAATACTTTTGTCCATATACTGTATGACTTCGGCAATTATGCTATGAGGGTTAGGAAATGGTGGCTAAACTAACAATAGGAATAAAATACAGTGTAACATCGCTCACATGTTGTGTTAGTTATGCCTGTCACCTTCTCTGACCTTCTCACATGTAGGCTAAGAGGTAGACCGGTACTAAACTTCAAGGTCAGAAAACTTTAAAGTCAACATGGGTTATCTAACAGTTCTTATGCACTGTTCTAATCTGTTAAAGATGGAGAACATTCCACAGTAAATGTTTATGTCCCTATTGGTGGTATACACATGTACGGCATATCATCTACTTCTGCCTGGGGTTTATAGTCAGTTTTTCCAAAGCTACAAACACTAAATCACAATGTCTAATCACAAATCAAGCAAAAAACAAACTTCATGGTACAAATTTTAAGATGCCTAATCAAGAGCTGTAATCTAAATCACGCATTTCTCCATACATGGTAAAAGGAAAATTGCCTAAGAATCCACAGTCCCAGATTTGTTTGGTGGTGCAAAATTATTATTAACATTTCTGATTTACATGTTCCTCCTAGCCCTATAAAGCTTCTTTGCAATGCAGGTCATATAAATCCCATCTTGTTATATTAATATAAAAGCCCTTTACCTGTCGATGATGTAGAGCACTGAGTGTGCTTTTGACAGCGCCTCTCTTCTTATTCAATCACACACTTAAAAAAACAGAAATAATATACTTCAATATTTATGAGGCTTTTATTGTGCACCTTAATGCCAAACCCATATTAAAGCAGCAGTGTCTGATGCACTGACTCTCGGATCCCCCACTAGAGCTAGGCTCATTCTGGGCAAGTGTCATGGTACAACACGCATGGAGAAAAGGAAAGTGATAGAACAACATGCCAGACAAATTCAAGGATTTATCACAAGGTCTGTGGAAACCCTTGACACACCCCACAGACTAAAGTACTCATTCATTGGCACAGAACTCTACAGCTGACTCCAACACCACCTTTTTTAATCTCTCCATAGGCAGAGCTCCGTCTTCTCTTGAAAATGACCTTGTTGAGGTGAAGTGATTTGGCCTTGCGTTAACTGCGGTACCTTGCAGGAACTCTTGTACAATACAGGCCAGTGTTTACATCGCACCATCAATCCTCCTCCAGGCTCCTTTTAGCTTGTACGTGACTGTCAAGGGAAATGGGTTGACTCCTTGACTCGGTTTTCTCTGAGAGCTTCTGTCTCGGATAGTCTTCTCTCTCCTGCAACATTTCTCTTCTGGATAAACATAAACGCAAATACTGTGGGCTGAAGTCTTGACTATTGATGCTTGGGTCAGTTGGAAACATTCTCAGCAAAGCAAGTTAAATGAATTCACCAGCTGTATCCTGGTTCTTTCTCTGTGCAATCCACACTGTGATCGGTTTACTTTGACCATGTGGATTTGAGAACGTATCTTTTTGCTCCTTAGGTCAAATGATTTACACTTTTACTGGTTTCAATAAGCAAAATAGGAGCCAGTGAAAGAACTGCTTTGATGATGGAAAAACGACTGTCATGCCTTTCTGAAGATGGGAAGGGAAGGCATGTGCAGTTTCACAATGTGTCCACAAAGTCTATTTACATTTTAAGACATGTATCTCAAAACCAATGGATGACATATGTTAATCAGATTTGTTCTATGTATTCAAACTTTTTAATCACATTGTAGGATTACGTGCAGCCAAATCATTGATCCATCAGTTACTGCAAATGTTGACCATGACCTTTAAACTGAATGTGTCAGCACAACTGGATGACCTTAAACCAATCGTCATTTTCCAGGTAGATGGTCAGTGTTTCCGTCACATTGTGGACACTGTTGGACTGGTGGTTTAGCATTTTCCTGTATCTGCAGGTCTGTTCCCATTGCATTAAAAATAAGAGCGGGACTAACATAGTAGCAGAACCTGACATTCTTGCAAATTCAACTTGTTATTACCCCTTTTAAACAGAATTTCTGTTCCTGGAATATTTCACCTTTATTTGGGAATGACGTCTGTGTAAGCAAAATGGTGGAATCATTTGGTCCTGCCTCTGTAACACCTCTGGAGGTAGTAACAGATAAAGGTGGAATTATGATTCTAGAACGTTATGCAAAAGCTCTTATTCCGCAACAAAGGTGTAACATTTTGATGACGTACTGTGTGTCTACCCCTGTGCCAGGGCGATTTGAAAATGAATAGGTCATGTACAGTAAGTAAATATCAATACGACTAGACAGACATCAAACTGGGGAGACACTGAGATCTGTAAGCTGTTGTCACTTTGGGCAGAGGACTCTATCCCTGTAAACATTTGTGGAATGGTGACAAATGGGCCGACTCTGTAGAGGTACTGTTGTATTCAGATTCAGAGAACTTTATTTATCGCATATGGGCAATTCATTTGCAGCTTACCACAGACATCAGTCAAACATTCACCATTTAAAGTGCAGTTGTAGTATTTAAGTTCAGTCTCAAGACCATTTTCTGTTTTCTCTTTCTCGTCTCGAACTTGACCCTTCAAGAACTTGGTCTTGACTCGGCCTCGGACCACAGTGGGATGAGAAGAACTCGGAATTTCAGAGTGAGCCCTCAAGACCAATGAATTTTTTCTAATGTTCATTTTAACAAAAAACCCAATTATCCATCATTACAAATGCATTTAAATAATAAAAAATAGAATGTTAATGGTTTTCATTTCAAAAGTGAATCTCATGGTGCAATGCAAAGATTCTAGTGAGTGTCAGTGACTTCACTTCAGTTGTAGACAAGAGTGCGATACTGCTCCTATAAACAATTCCACATCTAGATAAGTCTGGAGGCCTAACTTGATTGTTAACTGGCGTGTTATGGTTATGAAAACTGAGTAGTGTTTATGGTCTTTGTCTTGACCCAGTCTCAACTACATTTGACAACCAATGGTCTCGGTCTCGACCCTTCAAAGACTTAGGCTTGACTCAGTTTCAATGTAGATGGTCTCGTCCCCATCACTAGAGGTTAGCTAAGAAGCCAACACTGCTTTGCGCGGAATATTTCCAGTGCACAATTTATACGTCACACTACGCATTGTATTGCATCACCTCTCCTTTGACTCCGGAACGCAGGTCTACTGTGTAAAAGTCCAGCCTGTCTCACCTCTGTTAGTCCTTTGGCTTGGCTGTAGTGGCAAAAAGGTGGGATCACTATCTCACCTTTTTTCTGGGATCTCTGTGTAAAAGTGGCTATTGATTCTTGATAGAACATACCGGTGAGCTACAGAGGCACTGGTCCTATTATTTTTTTATTGTGCTGTGCACGGCTGGTTTACTGTATTAAATATAAGCCACAGCTGCAGTCGTACACTCTCCAGGCTGAGACTTTGTAAAACCCACACAGTACACCGTGTTTCTCATGCCTCACGTATGTCTTACCCACCCAGGTACTGAGCACACACATGCTGAGAAGCTAATGGACATGGACTCAGACATCTGCTAGCCCCTGTGAGCTGTGTTTCACTTAGTAATTGAACCACATTCAACTTTATCCACACTGTCACAGGCTTTCATTCAGGTGGAAGTGGAAGCGAGTTTGTGGAAGAAAGTGGAGAACAGGCAGGCATGTTTACAAGCGTTTATAGGACTGACCTGACGAATTACAGGCAATCAAAACATGTACAGAGGCTAAGAAACACAGACAGATTCATATCATCTCAGTTTTTTTATTGCACTGAGTAATGGCCATAAAAACAGCAGCCATCATCTCAGCCCGTGTTATTCTGCTGGTGCTAATGCTGACATTTCCCTATGATAGCTTTGATCATCAAATGGATTTGTTGTACCCTGTGATTACATCTCATTCTATTAAAGTATTGTCTCACTGAATAATTATCTTGTGCAAATCCAAAGTGAGAATAGTGACTGCAGAGGTATACACAGATGGTGATTCAAACCCTTAGCTTGCCGTCAGACCTTCAGAGCCAAATTCCGTTTTTTCTCTCTGAATCATATTTGTCATGTTTACACTCTCCCCTGCATTTCACCTCCTCGCTATTTTGTGAGCAGATTTTAAGATTTGATGCTTAGATATTGGATATTGGATTTTTTTTTTTCTCCCTGCTGGCTTAAAATCTGTACTCACTTGCACAGGTCTTTCCTTCCTAACATGTTTTTCCAACATTTTTGATCTACCTCACCATGCTAAGAAGTGAGACATACTCTATGGGAAAAACAAATGCATTTTGACCCTTGTGTAGGCTCTTTGAGAAAAATACAATGTTGAAAAAGTGACTCCATGTTGCTATGTTAAAAATCATCAACATGTTTTATGTAGGGACTAAGGATGGATATTAGCCTTGGCTGTAATCTTGCATACTGGCACATATTGTGTTTTTTAAAATGCACTGTCCCTTAAAAATAAAACAAACCCCCCCCCTTCAAACCTCGAACACAGTCTTTCTGCAGATCATCTGATCTTAGGGGTGTACTCTATACACTATCATTCATCTCTAATGCTTAATATTCTGTACTTTAGCAGTGACACATTTTCCCCATGGGGGATGATTAAGATTTAATCTAAAAACCTTGGTAAAGCAGTGGCAAAAGGATGATGAATGAAATATTCACCCAGGTGGATTCATGGACTCAAAACATGGACTCCTGCTGTTGATGTTCTCACTTAGACTCTGTTACATGTTCTCCTAAAAAAGACATTCAAAGAAACCCTCCTCTCAGAATCACACTAAGGCTATGTTCAGACTCCAGATAAATATGTCCCAGATCAGATTTTATTTTGCCCATATGTGACCTGTATCTGATCTGTTTAAGACAGTTTGAGCAACGCAAATCAGATTTTTTTCAAATCCGACACAGACCAATTTTATATGTGGTCCTCAATCTGATACTTATCGGATATTTTGCAGTGTGACTTCAATCTGAACGGCCAGGTCACCTTCATCACACTTTTACATCATTGGAATACAACGAACATTACACTTCTGTGTCCCAGGTGTGTTAGTTCTAACACACTGCGTGCCTGCATGGTCACATATTACGCCAGGACTTCTCTTGCACAATACGGGTCACTTCAGGGTCGCATTCAGGTCATATTCAAAACTGATAGAAGTTGCATCTAATGTGTATTATGAAGGAGTACACAAAAATTGGATTTTATCAAAAAATCCAAATTGCGTACTAAAACCTGATGTCTGAGCATAACCGAAGAGATGTGATGAATCTATTGCAGCTCTGTTACAAACTTCTCTCTTATATTGCATCAGAGTTAAAGGGGCTATATATGGTATTTCTACTTTTAAATATAAAAAGAAAAAGGACCTAGAATGTTGAAAATAAATGAAAAGAGCTATGTAGTTATGCCAAGAGATGCCAGTATATTGGATTGTAAAGATATGAACTGAGATTTTTTGCACCAACAGTTTGGGGGATTTATATAACCACTAGAGGGAGTAGTGAGTCTAGCTGTCGCTCTTGCTCAGGGGGTTTTGACCAAAGGATCAGAAAGTGATGAGATAGAATACTAGAGTACCACTAGAAAGAAAGTGACCATATAATAAGAGCGTGAGGCCCTGTTGTTGTTTTGGACACAGGACACTGGACACAGCTGTAAATGGAAAGAACTGAGGTTGATGATAAAATGACAGTGTTTCTCCTACTCGGATGAGTTTGATCATAGAATAGAATTTTGAGAATAGAGAATAGAAGTACTTTATTAATCCCAAACTGGGTAATTGGATTGTAACAGCAGCATGACAGGAAAACAACAATAGAATACAATACAGTACAATATAATACAATATAAAATTATTATGTGTTGTTATTATTGCCACTAAATTGGCTGTTTGTTGATCCATGGTTCAGACTAAACTATAACTCGTTTGTTAAACAGATCTTTTGTGCATCTACTGACAACACAAACTGTACAGAAAACAGATGATTTGTGGTTTTACTGTGGTTGTTTAATTTGTAAAAACATACCTAAGCTAACAGAGCTATAATGTAAACTATCAGCTAATGTAACCTGTGAAGATTTTAAAACACAGTTTGAGGAAGACAACTTAGTAATGCCATTGTACAGATGTGTGCAAACAATCAGATGAAATCTTGGCATTCCCATGTAGTTATAGTTATTCATTCAGCATTATAAATGCCTTTTAGTTTTCTTTCCATCATCATATTGACTGATTGATTTTGATCAGGTTTCTAATCTCAAAGGTTCACTGTCCTTCCCCATCATCTGCACAAACAGGATTAATAAGTCTCTGGGTCAAAAGGACTATAATCTTGTGGAGGGCTTGTAGATCTTCTGGTGGTTTGGGAGTGACAGCATACGTAATATGGTCATGACTTTGGAACCGATTAAAACCCACTTCAACCCGAAACGCTCACCCGTCGAGTGTGAATATTTATAGGATCACAGAGAAGCCAGGGAGCCTCGTTAGCAGACCTAGATAAAACCTGAAGCTTGTATCTTTTGCCTCTCTTTGTTTTGCTCCGTTGTGTCCTCCTAACAGCCTGAGGGATAAGACTGAGCTGCGATAATCAGTCTGTAAAGGCTCATCTCTACCAATGAGCCAGATAATACTTTTCCTCATTCCCTAGATTAGTGGTTCTCAACTGGTCTGGTTTTAGGACCCACTATCACTCCTCACTAGCTGGGTTTTCATTCCAGTTTTCTGCAAATCATCAGCAATATTTCTTCAATTTTGACAAAGTACTTATAGACGATTCCGCTAAAGAGTGTTTGGCTTCTGATGTGTGATTCTAGTAAAGTTTCGTCTTGCAACATGTCATAATTCTCATTATTAAATACTGTGTTGTTCTCACAAGAGGCTTGTTTAAAGAAGATGGAAAACTGTCATGCTAAACCTCCACATTGTTCACACTGTAGTGTCGATTCATCTACTACTATTGCAGTGATGATGAAGGGAATGTATAATTATCCTAAGAAAAAGTCTTTATTTATGGCAACAGCCAACAGAATGCATTTATGGGAGAGAATTGTTCATCAGGAATTCGCCTACAAGTTGTGGATCCAATTTCTGAGTGACCCGAGCTTCGTTTAATGAACTGCGTGATGGTTTTGAACTTCTTATGGTATCAGACTTGGCATGCCCTCAGGAGGATCAGTTCCTACACAAAAGTGAGTGACTATTGCTCGACACAAACTAGAAACACCTTTTCTGAGCCCAGGAGAATAGGTGAGACATATGGTATGAGCAAAACCACATATGTGCGAAAACGCACAAAATGTGTTTTCATTACATTTTGACACTAAAATTCTAAATCGAATCATCTCAAAAACCACCTCATAAGAGCATAAAAAACTTTTTTTGCAATCCTTGATAGTTTTTGCAGCATTTCAGTTTCCATTGCCAGTTTTCTGTTGCTCAATTTACATTTTGTGCATTTCAGAAGGTAAAGGAAACCCAGCTAATGACAAACCATGACCCAAATTGACAATAATTCAACTTTACAAATGTTTGAACCTGAGATAATACACAATATCCTAGTGTGAAAACCAGAAGACAAGTTTAATGATGAAAAAAAATGACCAGCTAAAGAGGGAAATGTAATAAATTGGGTACATTTGAATCAAAACTAAAAGGTGAACTCAGTTCAAAATTAAAAGTGCATTCATTCACTTATTCAAGCATTAAAAACACTGAGGTTTTTGTCCTCAGTGTAAGTAAAACCACATCTGATGAAAAGTGCATTCATTCACTTTTTCAAGCATTAAACACATTGAGGTTTTTGTCCTCAGTGTAAGTAAAACCACATCTGATGAAAAGTGCATTCATTCACTTTTTCAAGCATTAAACACATTGAGGTTTTTGTCCTCAGTGTAAGTAAAACCACATCTGATGTAGTCATATTCATGCCTGAGTTTCACCCTGAATACACCCTGAATAGAAACTTTTGGGTCTTCTTTTATTATTATCTTTTGCTGTGAAATATCTGGTGTTAATTAGCATGATAGTGCATTACCGGCACCTACTGTATGGGAGTGTGAATGGGCATCACTTAACTCCATAACAAAATAAACCACAGGATTAGTTTCTTAACATTATTTTTTGCCAAGACAAAACCCATGACCATCTGAAAATGTGTTTGTGTCCCACTTTTGGGTCACAACCCACCAGCTGAGAATCACCGCTTTAGATCCACATGGTCTTTTATCTCATCACGCGGAGCTGTCTGTGGTTCTGAAGCTGCACAACATGCTCGTCTACCTTTGCACCACGAGGAAGTTTTCTAAGACCACTGGGGTTTATTGTTTGCTCTGCACATCCTCTCAATCCTCATAAGACACGCAGATTAGCGCATCGATCCATGTAATCGATAGTAGAGTGGTATTAATCAAACCTGCATTGCAGCAACTACCTGGAGCTCTGCACACTGGTGGATTTGTGAGTGTGTGTGGCTGTTTGAGCGGATGTGATTACCTGTCTGTCCAGGATGCAAATGCAATTGCAGAATAGAAGGAAAAAATACTCGCTATCTCTGAGAAAGATAAAATGTGTTGAGGGGAGAATTTGTATTTCAGTAACAGACTGGGAAGAGAATGTCTGGCAGAAGAAAGACCAGGATAATACGAAGAAAGTTGTAAAGGATTTTTATAACATCATGGAACAAGTGATTCAACGGGGAGCATGAACACAGGGTGGTTGAAAAGAAAACATTAAATATTGGTAATAAAATCCATATTCCTATTTTAAATGATACATGTTGTTTATTATATGGCAAAATGAAACTAAATCTTTATATTTAAACGTAAGCACTGGTGGTGTTAACCAGTGTCCTCAAATGGCCAGGGATGGAATGAACAACCTTTTGAAGGATGTCATCTATGATATCATTATTTGGGTTTCCATTACCATCAGAGATGTTCAAATTGTCCTGTAGAAAACTGGTAATGGAAACAGAAATGTTGAAAAAACTGTTAAAAATCTCAAAAAAAAAGTTTTTTATGCTTTCGTGAGGTGGTTTTTGAGATATTTTGATATAGGTAATATTCCATAAAAGTGTAATGGAAACATTTTGCGCATTTTCATTAGACACTCATGACATCCGGTGCCACGAGAGGTTCAGTAACATAACAGTTCATTAAATGTTGGTCGGATCATTCAGAAATTCTAGATCCACAACTGGTTAGTGAATTCTGACAATTTTCTCCCAGAAATCAATCATGTGTGACCTCTGACATAAGACTTTGCCTTGGGACAATCAGGCACACCTGCAGAGTGACATGGGGTATGCACATGCACTCTGCAAGAACTATGACATATCGCAAGATGGGTAGACGGGACTTTGCTAGAAGCCAAATTTTCTTCAGTGGAAGCACCTACAAGTAGTTTGTTAAAATTGTAGAAATAATGCTTTTATTTTGTGGAAAACTATAATGAAAACTATGGAGGTGTATTGGCAAGAATCCGGCAATACAAAGCAAATCACAATACTGGGATCACAATATGATATATCACAATAAATCACAATACTATTAACAAGGAATTTTTTTTTTTGCTTTGTTTCTTTTAAAGATTGTTTCCTGGGAAAATTGAATTATGCCAAAAATATGCGCAGATACTAGACACATTTTTTATTTGATCAGAACAGGATTTAATGCTTTATCACAGAACTTTCCTTTGTAAAAACTTAAAGTGCTGGGTTTGGATAAATAACGTTTTAATACCAGGTGTTACCAGTACAAAGAACACACAATAAATAAACAAAATACAATTTTACCGACATTACAGTTTAAGATGCTGCTCAAATGTTCATATTCTTTTAGCTTTGAAAAGAATGCATAGTTGAAAATGTGATCAATTTCAAAAAACTACATGCACGACTGACAATATCATAGTACTACTTTTAAATATTCATTTCCTCAATTTCTTGGGTTTCAGCAAATCTTATGTATGACTAGTGGTGTAAGAAAACATCACATTATTTTGTTTCACTGTACCAATACAGTATCATGAAATGAAATATCGTGATATATTGTGGAACCAATATTTTTTTACACCCCTAATGGAAACCCAGCTATTGAAAACCTCCTGAATCCATATCTCTTAAGTCAATACAGTAAGAAACTAAGAAATCCCCTTTAGTGTTGTCTGTTTAAAAAAGGTTTTCGGCATGATTTCAGTGATACTAAAAATTCTATAAGGTATTTCTAATGCCTAGTTACTTTTCACCCACCCTGTAGAAGGAGAGATCGAGCCTTGTGGTTTTTTTCCTACCAGGTATCGGACAAACTGACCGATTGGCTTTATATCAATATTAGCCTTGGTTAATTAAAACGCAGCCATGCTTATAAAGACGACACACTTTGACTACACCCTGTTTTAACTTGCTGGCCCTCGGTCTGTTGTTCGATTGCTTACTTGCCTGCCTGGCAGCCTGGTGGAACTCAACAGCTTGTATGCATGTGGGTGTTTAAGAGCATTTAGCTTGGTTTGCTTGTTGCTGGTTGAATGACTGCTAGCGCTTCGGAGGCTGCCTACATCTTTTACATCACTCTGATGAAATGTCAGCCAGCAGATGCAGATGCACTCGACCATATGGGAAGAAGACAACCCCCACCACACAGGAGCTAGACCTTGATGTAATTCACTTGAGTGTGTAGTGTCAACAAAACACTTTGTGACAGTAATGAACCTTATTTTCCACACCTTGGATATATTAAGGTCATTTTTTTTTCTAATTCTGTGAGCAGTGCAGTGATGATTCACATGCTGGGATGATTAGTGGAGTGAATGCCTGAACACTGAATCCTGTTGTGAAATAGCTGAATGGCCACATACTGCTTCTGTAGATAAGATAATGGGAAATTATCTCTTCATAATCTATGTCATTTTTCAATTATCCTTGGGCTGTATCCTGTTTTTCTTAAAGATGATTTTTGACATCCAAGTTTTATATGTGTGTACCAGGATGTGTCAGAATAACTAAGTCTAATCTAGGTCTAACAGCATTCCATTTACAGCCTTTTAAAATCTTGCCAGCTTTTTGCAAATGATAATGTTCTACTTTCAAGCAAAACCCACCACATTTTAAAGGAGTAATATTTTGCTTTTTTTTTATATGGAGTTATGAATTTAAAACATTTCCCTGTGGTCTACATAAACTGTAAATCCTAGACTTTGGTCTGAATTCTTCATAAATTCAACTCCACAGGTCCATCTTCAACCCTATTTCTGAGAAAGGTCGCTTTAAGCATTGGCCCTTTAAATGCAAATGAGCCACTTCACAGTCCCCCTTCAGGTTGTTGACTGTGCTGATCTGTCCCATTCAGCCACTTGTTTTAATTAATAAAACCAACAACTGAACGTTTTAGGTGATGGGCTCAAAGTTTGGACATATTTTCAGTATGGACTACAGCCGCTACTGCTGACAAATAATTATGGCGTACTTGGAAGTCTTGACCTTATATGTGCAAATGTCATGATGTAACTAGTTATAGACGCAACAAATTAACCCATAAAGACCCAGCACTACTTTTGTGTCAGTTCCTAAGTAAAATTTTCTCTATATTTAATCTTTTTTAACGATAAAGACAAAAAACATCCACCATCTACCAAAATCATGTACTGATATAAACTGTTTAATCTAATCCATGTAAATAATTGGTGT
>JAPTGZ010000026.1:26270845-26282690 GCA_029814645.1 Fowleria isostigma | reverse complement strand
AAATTCTTGCAGCTCCAAAATATATGGATATGATGTGGATTCATCTCTCCGCATTGTCGCCAGCATGGTTGTTGGTTCGAGAGTTGTCTACTTGTGATTAAAGGGGTAATAAAGTAACAAATTTGGTTTTTCCAGGCAAATTTTCTCCATTTGTGTGATTGGGTTGTGGTTTGATGGCATTTCCACATTTCATACCAGGTCTCAGTTGGAATCTCCTCCCCTAGTTCTTTTCTCGTATTTCATCTTCACATATATTGTGGAATGTTGTCTACATTCCTGTAAACATGTATAGATGGTTGAAATTGCTCTGGGAATTTCTCTATTATAGGATGTTGCTAGAACTTTAATTAGAGGATGTATATTATCTTTTTTTATTTCTTTGACATAATAATCTCTTATTTGTAAATCACATTTGTTTTTTTGAGTGACAGGTGAAGAAATCTCTGAAGCGCTTTGGTGCAGAGGTAGGATGTCAACATTCACCAGTTACTTTTATATGGCCTTTTTTTTTAATCATTCTTACATGTTGGACTCAGAGTGGGCCTGTAAATGGTCGTATGTGGCAACAGCTTCACTCACCACCTGGTGTTGTCTTTCTCTTCAGTAAAACCTGCTCCTGCCAACATGGTGGTGCCTTCACTCAGGTGACCCACAAAGTAGTTGCTAAAGTGGAAGGACACTGCGTTCTCATAGGCTCGCATCCACCTGTGACACAAATAGATCAGCAATGAAGCATTTTCTATTGTTTTAACCAAAATTACAGAAATGAGAACAGAAGTAGGATTCGTATCAATTCAAGTTTGTTCAAAGCAGCAGTAAGTGTGGTCTGAGTTTGTTTGGGATGGGTACCAAACCCCAGTATTAAACAGCCCCCAAGGGCCAAATAATTAAAAACAAGTGTATCAATAGGTTCAGACAATAATGGTTTTCCTAATGGTACTGAAAAAAAGACACGTGGAACATACGTAGTCGCGGAAGAAATTATTAAACTATCAAAAGTCACCAAGACAATGGTTATGCAATCAAGTACCAACTCCTGTGTGTATCATGTGACTAACACAGACAGAAAACATGGGATGTCTAAAAGCACTGCTTTTGTCAGTACAATGCCATAGCTATTGAACTTATGTGATTTTGGTTATGATAGGAAAAAGAAAAAAACATGCAAAATGGATAGATATCAGCTCTTAGATTAAACCACTATGAGCTATTTTATTTGTTCATATAAATGTACCTTTAGTCGTACCAGGCATTAAAATGAAGAAGAAATTGAAGAAAACATAGGGTGGTCTAATATTTTTTTCTGTGACTATATAATTATTGAAACATTTGTAAATGTATTTCAGTTAAAACTTTTCTTCATCCTTCAGTGAGTCAACTCCTTGAACAACATGTTTAGGGATTAAGTTATCAACAGTAAAAGTAAAAAAAAAAAGGGGGAATAGGGGGGTGTGCTCCATAACTACCTGCAGGATACAGGACATTTCTACAAAACATTGCTCAGTCATTTGTGCAGTAACAGACACCTCACATGTTATGTATTTTTGTACTTTTGAATGTTCGTTTATGACAAAACCTTGAACTTTACTGATTGTTCTTGAACACCTCACAGTACTCCCTGAGGTGAACGTGACCTCACGCCATAACGGACACACGGTGAGGGAGTAGAAGAACAAGTCCACTGGATTTTGTCAACATGAGTTAAAAAATTAAAACCTTTTTGCTACAAATGACACACAGAAATGACCCTTAACATGCTTTGAACATTCGACTGGCTTCTGTACCTCACACTGAGAATTTGCTGCTGCTAAACCTTTTGCAGCCACCCTGTTTACTAAATGTTTGTGTTGATCACATAAGCTACATGTATTTGTTTGGTACACATCTGTATATTGAACCAGTGACCCTCTACCGAAATGATTCAGTACAAACGAGTGCACCATTACACAATTAAGGATGACATAATCTAAACTGGAGGAAAATAAGGAGGGTTATGGAAAAAAAAAAAAACATTTTACCTCTGTGTGGTTGCATTTCCATGGATGGGAATGAACAGAAGGAACAGATAAGGGGCGATGCAAGTCGACACCACCAGGCATATCTGGCTCTTCAGGAGACTGAGAAAGGAGCTCTGCAGCCAGGACCAGCTCTGAAAAACAACCAGTCAGTGTTAAAGGCATTATACACAACAAACACAGACAGAAGCAGCTCACAATGTCATCTACTCACTAGTTTCTTGCCTTGAGTAGAAATCATGTAACTAGAGAACGTAATCCAGGGCCCAAAGACAGCAGTACCAACGAAGAAAATGTAGCCCAGGAACTCTGCTGGGGAGGGCAGGCTGCTCACTGTCCCCCTGTCCAGGTCAAAGGCCAGAGAGATGGCCTTCATGGCCACCACCATCTGAGAGCCTGACAGACACACAACCACTGTTAAAGACAACAGATACTGTGGAAAAATAAGGAATATAACGCAAGCCAGCTGAAATAAACATATAAGTCTTGGTTTCTAAATCCAATTTCCAAATTTATGAAGACTGTATAGCTAGTGATTTTTTAAAGTTTCACCATAAAGACCCAGTGCTTCTTTCGTGGCAGTTCCCAAATCAATTTTTCTATCCATTTACTACTCTGTATTTTTTCAATGTAAATGATGTATTTTCCTATAATAAATGTTCTGACTACATAGATGTTCATAAAAGCTCAGATTAAAGTTATGTTTCATTAAACTAGACACAAGAAAACTGAAGAAAAAGTTACTGTTTCAACAAACTACATCAATAATTTAATTTAAAACAACTGTCTCCATTTATTGTCATTCATTTAGCTCCATGGGTTTTACTGGTGAATCAATGCTGTACAAGATGACAATGTTTTGATGTTCACTATGGAGCCTCTGAACGTCCAAAAGGGTCATATCTACTGGTCATTAAAAGACGACAAACTGCATTTTACACCAGTTAACTAATGTATTGATAGGATTAGTGGATCAACAGGTATTAACCAGTTTAGATTAGTGCATGGTTTTAGCTACCAGTGGCTGTTTGGTCTTTATGGCCTAAATTAGCACTTGTGCATAATTAAGTGTGCATCTATTTTGCCTGACAGTTGGGTGATGAGTTGAAATATTGGGGCTTTTTTATTGCAAACTCTACTGTATTTGTGTTTAACCCTTTCATGCATGATGTCCACATTTGAGAACGCGAAGTTAAAGCTCACTTTTCAAACAAAGGCAATATTCTCCAAACCACATGGGACAGTCTCTATAGACCACAAGTAATACAATGAAAAAATTATGACCCTAGTTTTAGAATTTAGTTTGCTCTGTGATCTCATAAAGTTAACCTCCAAAGACCCAGCTGTGGATTTTCTGTCCACATTTGTGGACAAGAGTTTCACAGCTTTATACAAAAAAACAAAGTGCTCACACCTGAAAACCCACGGCCTTGAGTGTGGCCCGAGTACGCACAAACATCTACAGAGTGTATATGGTCGACTCCGGCCAGATCTCTGGGGGCCTGCCCCTAGTGGCCTGACTTATCACTGCATGCCAAACTTTGTGGACAGATGGAACAAACATTCCATAAAATTTTTTAAAAATTCATCTGAAGAAACTGTTGCATCATGATGTTTCCAATATAGGCAATTATTTAATTTAAAAAAAGCCAAAACTTTAACTTTTTTAAAATTCTAAATGCATTTCAACTTTAGCCTAATTTTGAGTAATAAAATTAATCTAAAAAAAACCTGAGACACTTTCTTTTAATAACTCATGCATGAAAGGGTTAATAACACCACTAGACATTCTATCACACATGCATTTCATCATGTTTCTGTTTACTACACAACTTGATGCTTCAAAGTGGCATCCACTTGGTTTATACAGTCAATGACAACAGTATTTCTCTGTTTAATGGCTGAAAAAAAAATGCAGAGAATAGAGAATGTCCATACGATACAAGAATGTGCTTTCTCCATGACATCAGTGCAGACACTAGAAGAGTTGCTGCAGTATTATTTAAGACCATTTTATACTAAACATCATTACAATGACCTAATGTCACAAGTAAAACGACTACATATTACTTGTATAGTGTATTCTTGGTTAAAAAAAATGTCCTTTTACCTCTAATTTTATGCCAGGTCTGTGAGTCGATGAGATGCAGCTCTCTGAAAGGCAGATGAGACGACTGTCAGCTCAGGCTGGTTGAAAAATAGTTATTGTAGCATGAAATGCTGAGCCCCAAAACAAATGGAGTGTTCTTCCCTGAAACTGAAACACAGTAATACAGTGGTCAGCCACATCACGGTGATGTGGAAATAATATTGATGATTTGATAACAGTGGAATCTGTGAGTGAAAATATTAGGCAGCATGTGAACACTGAGTCCTCTAAGTTAATGTGTTGGAAGCAGAAAAACAAGCATTACATAAGTATTACATTAGTATTATCTTTACATGTTGCCCCTTGGCCAGTTAATACACAGTAATAATGTATCCCACCGCAACTATGCAGATGACACTCAGATTTACATCTCTCTGACAGTAGGTGAACATGAGCCCATGGACTCACTCTGTCACTGCCTCCAACAGATCACTGTGTGGATGCAAAACAACTCTCTCCAACTAAACTAACAAGATTGAAGTCATTGTCTTTGGCCCACAAAATCCAAGAGAAAGTGTCAGCAGTCACCTTGAGTCTCTTACCTTAAAAGTTAAAAATCAGGTTAGAAATCTAAGTGTAACAATTGATTCAGACCTACACTTTAACAGCCATATTAAATCAGTAACATCATCAGCCTTTTACCATCTCAAAAACATTACTAGAATCAGAGGTTTACTGACTAAACCAGACTTTGAGACTTATCCATGCATTTATCTCTAGCAGGTTAGACTACTGTAATGGCCTTCTCACTGGCCTCTATATGAGCTATAAGACAGCCGTAGTACATCCAGAATGCTGCTGCTTGGGTCCTGACTAGAACCAGGAAGTACAACCATATTAGTCCTGTGCTCAGGTCTCTGCGTTGGCTTCCTGTGGCTCAGAGAATAGACTTTAAAACAGCTCTGCTGGTGCATAAGTCTCTCCATGGTCTACTGTAGCACCAAAGTACATCGGTGACATGAGGCCCCACTTTCACGGTCTGTATTCATACTGAAAATCAAGATCAAGCCCTTTGCTCTTCTGCTCCACCGGAGGTTTCTGTCCTCCCTGAGCTCGCCTTAGGACACCTGTGTTACCATTTGACAAGTGTACCACCCCAGTCAAACTCCCCACCTGCCACTGTCCCCAGAGTGGGTCACACCCGGCAGGCACTTGACGCCAGAAGTGAGAACCCACTCCGGGCTTGCCTCCCCGCTTCACCGGGTAAGTGAAAAAACAATATGAACCATCTGGACCCTCAGAACCTCCGGGACTGGTCTTTATCTGGTGCCCAGAGTCAGGACTAAACACAGTGACACTGCATTTCAGTTCCATGTTCTAAACTCTGGAACAGACTTCCTGATGATGTGAGACAGGCCTCTACTCTGACTATGTTCAGGCTAAAAACAGCTCTGATCAACAGTGCATATAAAAACTGAAAGGATTCTATCTGCACTCTTCTCTTTTACTTGATTTTAATTGGTTAGTGTTTATGTTATATTGATTATGTTTTAATTGCAATTGTGTGTTTTTAATTTGTCTCTTTTTATTTCTGTAAAGCACTTTGAATTGCCTTGTGTATGAATTGAGCTATACAAATAAACTTGCCTTGCTTTGCCTTGAATCTGAGCTCATTTTACAAGGGTCAGGTAGTGGTGGCTTGACAACTGGATCACATATTTCCAAACCCCAGGCTTTGTTGGTGCTCCTGGGCTGTAGCAGTTACTACTCTGCAGCAGAACACTTGAATTTGAATCCAATTAACATCTGTGGGATGTGCTGGACTAAAGGCTCATTTATGCTCTACATTATAAACACAGATGGATGGGGTCGGAGCGTTGTGTCCACCCTTTGTGTTCATTTCATGCAAATCTCTATCTGTTCTCTGAGTGTTTGTGGATGCGAACCCAGGCGGAGAATATGGAGCAGTACCACCGGGAACCACAGAGGCAGTGTTGAGAATAATTAAAGAGAATAATTTCCAGAAATACACTATATTGCCAAAAATATTGTCTTGCCTCGACATGAACTTGAGGCCCATCCCATTCTTAAACCATAGGTTTAATATGACGTGGGTCCACCCTTTGCAGCTATAACCGCCTCAACTCTTCTGGGAAGGCCTGGAAAATATATCACCTTTCTACGTATCTTTGGCTTAACATCTGACCTGGCAGAGCTAATATTAAAAATAAATAAATCACATCAGTCATAATTACAAGCACTTTCAACCACTTAACCAAAAATTTAAGCAATTTTTAGATCTTGAAAACACAACACTGAAATTTAGGCATTTTCAAGGATTTCAAGCACCCGTACAAACCCCGTAAAAGGTCCCACACTAATTATCATTTGACAATTATTATTCTTTTAACTGGACAAATTCAGATTTGGTGTGGTAGTATCAGAGTGACTGAGAGGGAGATGGAATGAAGTGAACGGTAGACGAGTAACAGCAGAACACGTGACCAAAACTGTCATCAGAGCTCACTATGGTCAGTTTATGATGCAGATATGGGTGAGGAACACTTACAGCATGGCTCATCCAACTAACTTTTTCACTAAATTAAGTGGGTTCAAGTATTTTCCTACCCAGTGAGGAGGAAGACGAGGATGATGGCTGAGAGGAAGAGGCCTTTGCTGCTGGATCGTTGGGTGAGAAGCAGAGCCAGATAACAGAGTGCACTGAGGAAGACCACCCAGAGCACATGGAGCTCAAAAAAGAGGAAGAGCCCATAGATCCCGGCCAACGCTGACACCACGTGCTTTAAAGTGGACACACCACCTGAGGAAAGAAGACGGGAAAATATGTTCGACTAGACCAGGGGTCACATATGGCTCTTGTGCCCTTTTCCAGTGGCTCAATGTGGCTTTGTCAAAAAACATATGAAAAAAATGAATGGCACTTTTTATTTTTTACACATTTTGCCAAAACAATAAAGTGTCTGAAGGTCTATGGTAGCAGCATCACCAGGTTCTACCACAGAATAGCGTCACTGATTGTAGTTGTACAGTATTTTGTCTTAAATTATAAATAACCGAGTTAGCATACAAACAATTGGCTCATTTTAACATTGTTAAGGAACATTTTTATCAGTAGATGAAATTGGTACTTCTTTAGGTGAACGAAATATATCACAATATTATCATTATCGCAATGCTGTACACCATCACATATTGTAAGTATTGCCAATACTGTGCAGCCCTAGTATCTAAAGATTAAAACCTAATGATGAACGTAGGTCTGCATTGGAAATGGCCCAGTGTGTGCTCAAAGCTAAGAAGGAGGAACTCAACGTAGCTCAAGCAATGATTTAACTCTTCATTATTATTTAGTGTTTTTATGTATTTATTTGAAATATCCAGAATGTCATGACATTTAGAGACACATCTGTGGGATGGGATTGGTTTGGGTTAAGGGGTTATAAAATATGCAGGAGTTCTGTGTTATTCTTCTTTTATCTTTCATTGTTTTAGTTAGGACTCATGTCTGCCAATTGTACATAATGATGCACTTATGTATGTACATTTGTTTATATGTATATCTATTTATTTTATTTCATTTACTATATCTTGGTTAATGTCTTGGCACATGCATGTTCTTGTCTGCAGTGACAGACATACACTACTCAAACAGTTTGGGATATTGGGCTTTCTGGTGAAATTTCACACTGAACCTAAAATGCACTCTAACTTGAGGTGAACTAATATGACTTTCTGTAAACTTTTGAATGCACATGTCCAAACTGTTCAATGATTCAGGACTTTTTGCACAACTGTGTTCTCTAAAAAGGAACTTAGCAGCAAAATTCACAGTGGGTGTCTGATCCATGAATCGACCAATGAATGTCCTGGTTCAATTAGAATTAGTATTTAAACAGTCCTCTACATCATCATGATCACATTTGGACATCATGAGACAGAGACACTGACACTCTTGATACGGTGGATTGAGACATTGACATTATTGATACAGTTGATTGAGACTGGGGCTGGGCAATATGGCCTAAAAAAAAAAATTATTATATTTTTTCATTAAAAAATAAATTTTCAATTTGATTTTAAAGAAAAAAAAAAAAGTCTTAGATTTTTTCATGAAAAACTCGATTTTCGATTTCATTTTTAAGAACATACAAAATATATTGGAAAAACATGAACTTTATTGTTTTTATTTTAAGTGCATTGACACAGACCTTAAAAAAGGGAAAGGTAATGATTGGTTTCAACAAAGCAACACCATGCTCCCTCATATTTTATTCGAGAATTTGCCTTTTCCGTATCTGATGCTGTGAATGTTGTTATGGTGTTTGTGGTGACTATGATTCACGTGGGGAAGGGAGGGTTCCACCTCTTAGAACTATAGGGACCCAGAAGGACCTACTGTTGGTGAATTCAAAATACCTATATTTTCTGTGTGATGAGAAGATCGATTTAAAAAAAACAAAACAAAACTTGATGTGACCTACAAATTAGAGTTTTTGATTGAATTATTATTTTTTTTCCCAGCCTTAATCGAGACTGACTTTTTTTTGTTGTTGTTGTAAACCCACTGCTGTTGTTGGCTTTTGTTACAATAAATTGCTTGAGATGAGGAAATCACCATTGCATATTTCTACTTAGATGCCCTACTTTATGATATAATACCACTGTAGCATGAACTTTTAACATTTTCCATAAATTTCACCCAAAAGCCAAATATCCCTAACTTTTTGTGAGTAGTGTATATTAGTTTGCACCTGCTTTCCTATACAAAAACCAAAAACACTAGAAATAAAAGAAAAGAAATGGGCCTTTCTCTAGAAGTTCCTGTAGAAATAGGTGTGTGTGCGTCTTACCGAATCTAAAGCAGAATCTACAGAGCAGACAGAGCAGCAGCAGCCTCCACACTTGCTGCATGCCCTGCTCCACTGTTGCCAGACCACAGCTCTGAGCCAACTCCTGCCACACCGCCAGCCTGCTGGACATATCCATCCTGCAGCTGAACACACACAGCACATTTACTGAGTGTAGCATGGTTACGTAATATCACAGAAACACACTTACAAACAATAGGGTTAATGTCAATACTGTAGGAAAACAGAGGAAAAAGCACACTCAGCAAAGAGGGGCCATTTTAAAAAAAATAATCCCACATTTAAGTCTCAAATGTATCTAAACTGTCAAAACGAGATGTTTGCTTATAGCCAACCAAGCCCACAACCATTCAGCCCCCACTCTACCTCACCAAATTTGCTTTATTTCTTGTAAAATTGAAATTTAATCTCCAAATACTAAAGTTTTCCTCACATAAAGTTATTTTATTTCTTATGAATAGAGACTTTATGGTTATAATGGTCAAAAAACAAATGCATATGCTTCATGGCAATAGAACCGGTTGGCCTCACAATCATTAACACTTGTATAATCCATTGTATTGACCACCTCCTCTACTTAATATGGTGATGTTTTTAATCATGCTACAGATCAGTGATAAGTCAAAAGACAAATCGGAATAAAGTGTGTTAGAATGGAATTGTACTATCCTCCTAAACAGCTTTTGTATAAGTCTGAATTTAACTGGATGGATGAATGTTGTTCTTACAAACGATATCATGTCAGTGCAAAAATACAGCATTGATTCACCAGTGAAACCCATGGAGTTTGATAAATGGCAGTGGATAGACACAGTGGATTTATGTTCAATTACTGAAATTTTACTGAAAAAGTCACTTTTTCTGTACTTCTCTCTGTTTTCAAGATAATAACCTTCAACTTTAATCTGAGCTTTTATGAACATGATCAGTGAATTAAACGTAGGAAAATTCCCAATTCATGCAGATAAAACACAAAAACAAAGCATAAAATTATAAATAAATGGTGATAAATCACATAAATGTTGAACAGAGAAAGAAAAAGGTCATTTAGGAATTGACATAAAAATAAGGCTGGGTCTTTAAGGGTTCAGAGAGAAGTTCTGTGTAAGTTTTTGTAAGCTTGTCTTACGTCGCATGAGAACTTCTGCCCTAAATATGATCTCTTTGTGAGTCCTAAAACTTTTTTTTCCCATAACTAATGCTATTCCTAAGTCTATTTTTGGATTGATTGATTAATTAATGGGATCTTGTCCAGCTCCCCCCATGTCTCCCACATCTCTTGATTGGCAGCAAGTTCTGTGAAGTTAGAATCTTTAATAAAACAATCAAAAATATCTAACATTAAAATAGTTCTTCATCCATTTTAAAATATTAAATAATGTGCATGCATCTGGAGAACTGTTGCATCAGGGATTTAGTTTTGAAAATAACCAGTGAATGTTTTGTGATGATATTGAAACTGTTGACAATTTATTTTTTTATTCTAAGTTTTCTGAAACTCTTTGGTTGGATATACATAACTGGCTTCATACAAAGACCGACCTGGAACCCTTCTCTTGTGAGAGCATCATATTTGGACTGATCATGAACAATAATGAAATGGACTTTCAAATTAATAATATTCTAATTCTTGCAAAACTCCACATACACATAAGCAATTTAAAAAAAAAAAAAAAAGCTCAGATGTGAGATTCATTATTTGTTAAAGCCCTGCCTCTCTTAAAAAGGAAAATGCCAACAAACTCTTTGATATGATTGAAAATTATGATTTACCAAAAAAAAGCCTTAGTCTCTGTTTAACCTTGTGGAGTTTTTTTTTTTCTTTCTTTTCTAAACCTTTTGAATGGTTTGTAAATTAATCCAGGCGACACCCCTAGCGGTCATGGGCGGTACTACAATTTAAAGATTCTTCTATATTTGCTTCATTACGGAGGTTCTTTGTTTTAACTATGACAAAGGACATATGACATATCACCTTTTTTTTTTTTTTTTTTGTCTTAGACAGTCCCAAATCCAGCAGCATATGCCTCACCTCTGACACTTTGACCTTTTAAATATAATCAGATCAGTTGCCTCCCCTGCTCCTGGACCCCCTGTCCCCCCTAAAACCACTATGTCCTCGAGTTTTGACTTAAACTTTCTCTTGTCATTTTGATGCAGAGTCAGAATCAGCTGAGACGCCTCCTCATTTTCACCCTAAACCCAGAGGATGTCGGGATGTGAACCACTCCAGGTGCCATTCACTACACCTGGGGAACAAACTCCATACGTCCGTGTCACTTATTTATGTTGGATTTTCTGGGATTAGTCACAGTCGACTCCGAAAAAATGTCACATTTCTGTCTTTACTACTGATACCGTAGTTGTTAAATGTTAGTTTTTGCTCGCTGCTGTTAACACATACGTCGGCTGTGTGTGTGTCTATGTGGTGAGACTGACATAACTTTGTAAAGTTCTCCGAGACGACAAAAGCACTTCAGTAAAGTGTTGGACCGGCGGTAATGCTAACTAACTGCACTGGAAATCACAGTTACCGGCTAAGATTCGCTGTGTTTTGCTTCTCCTTCGTGATAATGCAAAGTTTAAACTAAAACACTTACCTAAAACTATGCAGTAACGCTATTCTACAGTCTTCTTTTTAATTGAGTGTTGCTATTTCTTCTTCGGCGTCTTTGTTGTGTTTTTCTTCTTCTTCTGCGGTAGGATAGATGCAGAGAGTGTCTACTGCTCCCTCTAGAGGTTGAGTGAGAAATTCCATTGAAAAGTGAAATCCTCGCACATTAGATAGATAGATAGATAGATAGATAGATAGATAGATAGATAGATAGATAGATAGATAGATAGATAGATAG
>JAPTGZ010000026.1:25879934-25894448 GCA_029814645.1 Fowleria isostigma | reverse complement strand
GGGTTGATTCAACTACCTGGAAATAAAGCAGATTCTTGTGTGATAATATTTCCAGTTAAAAAAGTGAAGCAATGATCCCATCACCACTAAATCATCATTGTTCTTCTTGCTGTGGCATGATACCTGTGAAGGAAATCATTATGAGTGAAAATCTGTCAGACATTCTACTGTCTTGTCTCTCACCCTTTATTAGATCTCCTGTTTCTTTTGCCTTAACATCATGGCATCCAAGATATGCATTATATCTGGAATCATTTGACAAGTCAGTGTTGAAAATGCACACTTTAGCTATAGAAAAAACATAACATACTGCACAATTTTAATACCCCTCGGCCAAATATAGTATAAGATTCTGTTGAAAGTTCCTGCTCTATAATTTAGGTCAGATTTTCTTTGTGTAAAACTCATTACATACATATTTTTATTTCAAAATACTCAGATATTATGACTACACAAGGCACAAGACCATTGGATCTTGAAAGAGTAGGTCAAGGTCACCTATTTTCAATAGGTGTCTGCTCCATGCCAAGATGCATCTATTGTATAAATGTGGTGCTGATATTTCAATGCATTCTTCAGATAATGTGATTATGTTTGTTGAATGGAAAAACGGACAGACAAATTGACAGACAACAAACGATTACAACATCCCTTTGGCTCAAAGTTAGCCGAAGGCTAAAAAACTGCAACAGAATTCTGCTGTCAAAGTGTTGCACCTCAAAGATCCTTGAAAAAGACTTGATCCAAACAGGTCCAAACTAAAGTTTGTGTCAGCTGTTTCTCAGTTATTCTACCCTATTATTTCTGTTTTAAAATGGCCAGAATAAATCTTTTGAATGACCAGTGACTACAGTTGATATCTCCTCATTTTACAGATATGTTTTATTGTGTTTTTCTACATCATGAATGTTGTGTGTCTCTGCATCCACATGCAGTGACACAAAGAGGATGGAGGAGCTGTTCACTAGAAACCAGCAGATGAAAGAGCAGCAGAGGATCCTGACTGAGAATATGAAAACACTGGAAAACAGGTACTGCTGCTGCTACAGTTCAACAATGTCCATGTGTTTATGCATGATTTAAGAACATACCCTTAAACAACCCAAGGGCCAAAGCCTTTCTGTACCCACCTGGCCCACTTTCACAGACTTACTCCGAAATACTGTAGTTGAATTTTTGATTCCAAGAAGAATCCATCTTATGATGCCATATATTGATATTCTACAGGTATCTAAACCTCCAGATGCTGCTCCAGCCGAACTCATACCCGTCTGACATCACCTTGCACCAGCAATATTTCCCAAAAATCACATCAAAGCTCTTCTGAAATTTTTTTATTTCATTTTAATTTCATTTAATTATTTACTTTGAGCTTGTGCACTCCATATACAATGAGCATTGTATATGTTTCATTATATGTACAATGATATACATAAAGAGTTTGCTGTAAATGCTATATACATAGAGAATTTTACACAAACAATATGCATACAAAATATACACTGAGAAGTATACATAGAGAAGTTTATCTATAGAAATGTACATAGAGAATTATACATGGAGATATTTGTTGCAAACATTACGTGATACCAACATACATAATACATGAATATATATGGCAAATTTATCATCAATAAACAACCCTAGCAACCCAAAATGGAGTGAGAAGAAATAAGACTTATTAACTCCCAGCCTCAGTTTCATTACCTAAACTTGTATGGTTGCAATTTAAATTTTATCAACTTAAATGTGATTTATGCATTTAACACTTAAAGGAGTGATATTTTGCCTTTTTAAATGGAATTATGCATCTTTAAACATTTATCTGTGGTCTACATAAACAGTAAATTCTGAATTCTTCATTAATTCAAACCTACAACCATCATTAATTCCATCTTCAACCCTATTTCTGAGTAATGACACAAGATAGGTTGGTTTGAGCACTGGCCCTTTAAATGCAAGTGAGCCGCTTCATGCCCTGCCCCCTCCAGGTTGTTGACTGTGCTGCTCTGCTCCATTCAGCCACTTGTGTTTGTTCATACAAACAACTGAACATTTTAGGTAATGGGCTTGAAGTTTGGACATATTTTCAGTATGGACTACAACTGCTGCTGCTGACAAATAATTCTAACGTATTCTAAGAGATGTTCGTCGGAAGTCTTGACCTTACATGTGCAAATGTCATGATGTAAATAGTTATAGATGTAACAAGAAGGAATTAAACAGGTTGTAAAAATTCACTCAATTTTTGCCAAAATGAATATACGGATAGCTCTGCAGCACCTGGAGGGTTCACATTCAAACTTGAGGAACTATTAGGGTCCAAATACACAAATAAATGAATCAAATACTAATAAAAGTGGGTTTAGCAAAGATATGACCCCTTATGATCTTTGACCTCCACTCATTTGGATATCATGTTAGAAATTATAGAAAAATCATCAGGTTTGACTTTTAACATCTAAAGTAACATTCTTTCCAACCTTGTAGATTTTATTAGCCTCGACAGCCATCCATCTTTCTTTATAATAAGAAATCCATCTGGAATCGTGGAGTTTGAATCCAAATATGAAGGTGGGACTAACAGGTGTCAAGTAAACCAATCACAGATAAGACGGACAGGATGGGTGTAATCTGTAATTCAAACCTTTTTTTGAATCAAAAAATTGACAACAGTTATAAAGAGATTTGCAGACTTGGAACTGACTTTGACATGCAACAAAAAGAAGTTGGTGTGTACGACGCATTGCGAAACGCTTGTCATTGGTCCGGTATACAGTTGATTGGGCATATTTCATGGCAACTGGCCCAGTTCCAGACTGTTTTCTCAGTATTGAATATACTGAGGAAACCAGATGACTGGCCAGACTAAGATTCTATTACTTGAAATATGTTAAACACACTATATTTATACATCAAATTAAGGTTTAGAATCTATAGGGTGGGCAAGATGTTCAATTTTAAGGCAAACTACAAGGGTTTAAGAATTATACATTACAAGCAGAAGTGAATGTAACATCCCAACTGATCACCTAAACATGTCTGATTTACAAATGTTTTGTTGTTATTATAATCATAAGTATTTGTTGCTTTAATGGAATTCCTTTCCAGTTGAATAAACCATGTCACTATTATTACAAAAGAGTAACATACATAATATTACAGACATTATTACACTAAAAGGGATCCATTTTGGAGATGCTTGATATTGCCGTTTTGCTTCAGCAACTGAGTTATGCATCACTGAACATGGTCAAACATGGTTTCTAGACATAATTATGCATTTTACTGAGAGCAGACACAGCTTTTTTTTTTTTTTAATAAATCCAAAGTGGGCAAAACAGATAGGACACCAGAACATGTCCTATTCAAAGCTAAAAAAAAAAAAAAAGACTCCAAAAGTCTAACTGACATTTTCCTGCACGTGACATGTAACGTGTTTGATCTATTCTTGATGTTGTTTCGTTTCCTGCTTGTGCAGACTGAGGGCTGGACTGTGTGACAGATGTACAGTAACACAGGATGTAGCCAAGAGACGACAGCAGGAATATGAAGCCTCACAGATACAGAGCCTCCAGCACATCAGTCTACTGGGTATTCTACTCATGATTCTTTTTTTTTATTTTTTTTAAATAAGTCATTTATCCATCGTCATCATCATCATCATCAACATCATCATCATCATTATTATCTAAAACTGCCAACAGGGTCAAATTTAACTATGTAATACATCTAATCCACACAAAAAAAAAATCCTTTGGCATTTTATTTATTGAGTAATTCTCTTCTCTTCAGCTGCCAATTCCTACAAAACAATGCAAAAAGATAATACATTTCTGAAGGGGTAAATGCTCATATTTTTAATGTACATTTATATTTTTTAATATTATCATTAACAAGAAGAAGTGAAACAATCTAGGAAAAGTCTGGTGTTGGTGGTGGTGGTGGTGGTGGTGGTAGTGGGGGGTCTGGGGAGGGCTTCAATATTTCATTAAAACAAAGTAAAACACAACTGAAAAAAACATCTGCAGGTATATTTGACCTATTGACATTTCTACTGTTAAAAGTTGTTTCTATATCTTGTTCAGTTGCCAGCATCAAGTGTCTACCTCCCTCATCCCTCTTTTTTAATAAAATGTTCACATAACTGAGATGAAAACTTGCCGTTTAGTGCTCTTATTATTTTTTAATCTCTGTTTTAAAGCGGGAGAGTTGAACAACCTAAAAACCGAGAACAAGAGACTGAGAGAAGACATCAGGAGTCTGAGAGCAGCGGTGGAGTGAGTACATAAAACCATAAGAGAGTAAAATTATATTAACCCTTTATCGGGCAAGTGACTATTTTGGTTATTTCTACACACATTACAAGACAGTGAGAGCAACAGTTATACTGAGGACAGTGAAGCAACAATCTCAGGTCCAATGTGGTCTACAGGGTCTGTAAAGTCCACCTCTGTGTGCACAGTGAGTGGACCTGCTTTGGTAGGTACCATGAAGTAATGGTACTAATGTAAGGAATGATGTTCAAAGGGTTAATGTGCACGTTGACAGGTGTCTAGATTGGCACTTTACAATGTTAAAAAAGTGATGTTCTAATGTTCTAAAACAGGCAAGGCAAGCCAAGGCAGATTTATTCGTATAGCACAACTCATACACAGGGCAATCAACAGTGCTTTAGAAAAATCAATTAAAATAAAGTAAAAGAGAAGTGTGCCCAGTTACGTATATGCCCAGTTGAACATAACAGTTTTCAGTGTAGACTTAAGCGTTGTCAGAGTGGGGGCCTGTCTCACATCATCAGGAAGACTGTTCCAAAGTTTGAACTAAAACGCAGTCCTGACTCTGGACACCAACAAAAGACCGTACATGTGCAAAGCTGTTTTAAAGTCTATTCTCTGAGCCACAGGAAGACAATGCAGAAGCCAAAGCACAGGACTAATATGGTGGTAGATGTTCCTTTCACATTTCATGTGTTTTTCTTATATTTTTTTTATATAAACATCTTAGATTTATTTATTTATTTACCACACACAGTCAAGGAACCAAATATAATAACTTCACCAATCTTGATTTTCTACATGACAATAGATATTTTTTTTAAAAAATCACAAAGCTGATAAAGTCTTGTTATGTCCTACAATAACTCATTATGGTTAAAATTCTGAAATGTCAGAGTATTTTTATGAGTGCCTTGTAAAGGGTTGGGCAGCTGTGGTGGGGGTAGTAGAGCGGGTCGTCCAATGATTGAAGGGTTAGCGGTTCGAATCCCGCCTCCAACTGTCCGCATGTCCAAGTGTCCTTGGGCAAGACACTGAACCCTAAATTGCTCCCAGTGAGGCCTGATGGTACTTGGCATAGTGGCAGCCCAGTGGTTTATGAGTGAGTGAATGTGTGGCTTGTACTGTAAAGCACTTTGAGTACTATTAATGTGTAGAAAACTGCTGTATAATTACAGACCATTTAATTACAGTTAGATGTACCTGCTGGCCTGACTGTGACTTACTTCCCTTATTCTCATGTGTGTGTAGCAGAGGGCACAGTGACCACTCCTCCAACAGCAGCACTGCCACAGACGTCAAAGCCAACAGCTCCCCTGACCTTTCACCTTCCTCTGGACCTATGGCCCTCATCAGTCTAGCAACAGGCAGAGCCAGCAACCAGCCAGCAGATGGCGACACTGCAGTGAAAATGGAGGCAGAGCAAAAAACTGATGGTAAATAAGAAACAACTAAAGAAGACAACCTTTTCTCCAAAACAAGTTTTGCTCATTTTGTTTGCTTGCTTGTTGACTGCCATGCTGTTAATTTTAAATGTTTACTTTTTTTTTAACCCCTGTCTTGTTGAACAGAAAACAGGCATGAAAACAGACATTTGAGAGAATGGCACAAAACTGTGTTTGTAAGTTACATTTCCTACTGTCCTACACACATGACCCTTTCAACAGTGGTGATGGGAGTATTCAGCCTCTTTTATCAGTATTATCAGCGACAGGTTCATAATAGTCAAAGTATGATCAGTGGTAAAGTGCTCCCTGTTGGTGTTTCATTGTTCATATGTTTTGGATTTATTTTACAGCTACATGATTATCATATACAGTATCTGACTGCTGTATGTGTTTAGCTGTTCCCATTTTACCTACTTCATAGACATTAGTCATTTAATCTACAACAAAGCATCATATTCTATAAGATCATCAAGTGCTTGTAACATTACTGTCCGAGAACCACAAATATCTAAAACATTATTTTTTCAAGAGCTCAAAAAACAGCCCTGTTTTCAAAGTTGTGAAAGGGCATTTTCAATATTATTCAAGAAGTTTATATTAAACGTTCACAGACATCATCAAAAGATGACACATTTGTTAGTCAGTCTGTCATCATAATAAATACTGCACTAGTTTTTAATGAAAGTTTGTGGTTGACTAGGTGATGGGCCAGGGACAAACCCCTTAAATTTTTGAGAAGATTCAAAGGAATCTGGAGGTTGGAGGTGTTTGTCACTTTCTTTAACCATCAAAAGGCCAAAGCTAAATTAGCAATTAGCAAACCCTGATCTGGCACCAACTGAACATTGAGAACTAAATCAGTTAAACTAACCAGTGACAGCTAGCGACAATCGGTAATAATTTGTGGTTTAGTTAAATTGTGTAAGAAGAACAACTACTGACCTGTGTACACTTCTAGTTTTGCTTAAGAAATAAGAGACTTTTAACCTCAACCCATAAAGGAACACTTATGCTGCATTCCAGAGTACTGGGAGGTAGAATATATCTCAGTTGGAGTTAATTACATTCCACCTCAAAGTATTCCAGATGATCCATGTTGAACATAGACAACAAATATGAAGATCACAGGCCTAAGCTCCTTTTTGCTTTCTTAGTAAAGAGGCATTTTGACTGTCGACAGTACAATGTCACCAAAACATGGATGAGCTAATTATACATTGTGATTTTTTTTTTTAATTGAGAACTTGCACACTGTGTGCAGCCATTGTTGTGTTGACGTCACGGCATATATCACAGTCTTTTCTTCTGGCACTCCTCAAAGGCAGATGTGCTTTTCTTCTCTCCCTCTCATCCTTATCTTGCTTGCTGTGCTTTGTCCTTGTCTTTGTACCGAGCCTCTCTCTGGACTCTTCTCCGACTCTAAAATTATGGATTTGATCAGCTGGTCCCTCAACGCAATTGACCAAATTTTCTCAATGAGAAAAATAGTAAAAAGGGAGCCTGCTTTTCCAGACAGAATTTTCACTGCTGAATACACCTTGGACTCCTGGGAGAATTGGAGGGTGGTGTGTCTATCCTTCCCGAGGATGTTGAAGATGTATACATAATTGGATTTATGATAATGGGGTTTCTGCTGTTTGGAGTTGGCAACTTCCTGATTTGTCGCAAAGTTCAGAAAGTGTTGACAGCACTTTTGGCATTCGAAAAGCTGCCAACCGCAATAGAGGGATTATTCCGGGCTGTCAGTACTCAGACTCAAGTGATTTGTGAGCTGGATTGTAAGCAAGTTGGGATTCTTGAACTCATTTGTAAACTGGATGTCAGCTTGGAGAAAACTGAAGCCATGCTGAAAAGAGGTGATTAAGCCAGAAAATTCAGTTGTTTTTCTGTCAGCTTGACCTAAAACGAAGGATCATTTATACTTATTGGCTCCCCCACACTGGCCTTGAAGGCTGGTATCTTCAAATTTCCAAGGGACGGAATGTAAACAAGATGCTTGTTCCCTACCCCATCCCCACCCCCCCAGTACTACACTGTACCCTCGTGTGAACATAGTATGATTTTTTTTTCTCCCTCCTGTTACCAACTCTGTCGTTCTTCTCTTTCTAAGAAACCAGAGCACCTCAAGCATGGTGAATTGGCAGTTTCTTCTGCTCCTGTCATCCCCCTGTATGTGTATTGTCTCATTTATGTGGATGGTTGAAACTGAAATGTAATTTCATTGCTCTGAAATATGTGCAATGACAATAAAGTCATCTTGATTCTTGATTCTTGGTACTTCAATCTGGCCCCACTTTGCAGCCAGGACCTGCAGCTTTGACAGGCATCCCAGTGCATTTTACCAAGTTGGACGTCAGAAATTTCCCACCTCACGGCACTTTGGAATGCAGCATTAAGCCCAAAGTTTCAGCATCAACATATATGGAGATGTGTGGTTTTCACCTGACAGGAAAGGGATGAAAAGTGTTATCTGAAAAGTAACTGAAGCTGTCAGACAATTTTAATGGTGCAAAACATTCACTATTGAATCTGGGATGTGATGAAGTACAGTAGGAGCCAAATAAACTGAAAATATTCTAATTAAGTGCAACTTCTAATTTGGATTTAAGGACAGGACTTGAATAAAAGCCTGTTTTTGTCTTTGTCAATACACATTAACACTTTTTTGGCCTCTGACATCATTTACACAGGAAACTTACAAGCCTCCCTCTGCTTCAGCATCTGCATCTGCATCTTGGAAAACACAACACAGTATGCCTCGCGTTGTAGAAAGGAGGTAAAAAGGGGAAATACATGGGAAATTGCACACAAAAAAACTCCAACAGTAAACGCCTGTAAATACATTTTAACCTCCCTCTGTGTCTCCTGTAACTTGTAGAACTCAAGGTACTGACGGACTGGACCGGCAAATGTCAAATTCTTCACCTCTAAAGAGCTCTCCATTGTCTTCAGCTAGCGGAGAGGTGAACTCGAGGCCTGTCCATGTTCACACCCCTGTCCCTTGTCGACCTCACCCTGTCAAGAGCACCCCTTGGTCACTAGCTGAGACCTCTGACTGGACCTCTGTAGGTGCAGGCGCAAATTTACTGGGGCAATACTCTACCAGACCAAACCCACCACGCTTTCAAAACATCCCATTTATCCAACAAACCAACCATTCCAACCCCAGAAGAGCCGGGCTGGTTTTGGGGGCACCTTGGCCCAAGCAGAGCACTATTCAGGCCTCCTCTAAAGAGCCGACTGTGGTGTTCAGGTTGAGGAACTTGCCAGAGCAGACGGAGAGACAGTGTAGACCCCAGGAGAAAAAGGATGTCCCACCACCCAAGAATGAGAGAGTCTCAGGAGAGGGAAATAAAGAAGTATATGAGGGCCCGCTGGATCTATCAGATCCAGGGAGGTCCAAATCCAGCCAGAGAGAGGATTCACCTTTAGCTTTACAGAGTGCAGAGAGAGTAGAGGAAAGCTTTAAAGGGGATGGAGGGGACAATTCTGCAGCATATATCCCGGCATCATCATCTTCACCTGCGTCTCATTCCTTGTCCATTTCTACATCACCACTTACACAACCAGAAGAGTCCTCCAGTGACCATAATCACAAGGTAATTTCACCACAGTCACATCAAAGGTTCAGCGTGTAATATTTAGTGACATAATAGTGGTGAGGCTGCTCAGTGCAACCAACTCAACAACCTTCACTTCATACTCCCCTATATTAGCTACTGAAAAAGCTCTCATTGGAGCCAGTGTTTGGTTTGTGTCTGAAAACTCTGGTTTGGAACCTGCTTCAAACAATTTCTATTCATAAGAAGTAAAAGCTAATTGTTTATTCCACTGGACTGTCAATATGCAGGAGCAACAAAGTTTCATCTCTTTGGTCCAAAATGTGTTATTTGCTACAATGACGTATCATAGACTTTATATAAATAATAGATAAAACTTTCATGTGACCCTTTTTTATGGACTGTAATTTTGAAGCCTCAAGGTCAACATCACCTTCAGGTTTTTTTTGTAACACGTGTCTGTTTCTATTACAGTTTTTCTTAGTCACGTTGGTACATCTCTCAGATCAGAATTGAAATTCTCAAAACTACTTGTTCAATCTTCATCATTGTCACTTGTGCACATGAAAAAAGCAGATTCTCATTTCTTTTAACAAGTTGCAAATACTTTTATCATCCATGTAAATGATTATGTACAAGTCTCTGTTGTTTCCTACATTATCAGTTGCTTCTGTCATGTGTATTATCCTAATCTTTGTTGAATATTCACCCTCCACAACATTTAGACATTAATTCATCATGTAAGTCTTTACATGCAAAATGAGTGAACATTTTCTCATAACATGTTAAACATATACATTCCCATTGGACCTTTTTTTCTAAATCTGTCCTGAATTGTTCAACTGCTCCCAGGCGAATCCTGACTTTCTCTGATGAAGGGAAATGTGTGAAGCATTAGATCAACCAATAACCCACCAGTTTTATAAAAGGTTCTTTCCCCACTGCATCACAGGAGAAAATATTCATAATGATGTGGATGAGTATTTGCGTCCAACAGACAGGAACATCAGCAGGTGTAGAAGACTGCACTTGAATTTATACAGCACTGCATGGACAGTTTTATCTAAGGAGACTGTCCTATGTTCTGTTATGTCCTAAGTTTATACTTTTGGTTTTTTTTTTTGTTTTTTCTTTGTGCTGCGTAGGGCTGTCCTTTCCTTTCTACATTTCATTTCATTTCATTTATTTGAAAGGGACAGTGAGTATTTAATGAACATACATGTTTTCACATGAATGTAAATGCTCCAGATTTTAGCCAAAGGCTAGTTTCCATCCGTTGTCCCGTGGGAGATGTTCCATAAAAAGCAATAAACAATAGAGAAAAGAGAAGAGAACAGAGACAAGAGCAGGAAAACAGTAAAAGAAAGACTATAAAATTTTATACTATGGCCAGAATTCCAAGCATGCATATGTTATTAACACTTTATACTGTGTTTTCTATATTATTTTACCATCAAACTACAATTATTCAATACAATAAGTTCATATACATTGTTAAACTCCGCCCAGGTCATTGTGTTACATGTGGGTGCAGTTCTGATTTGACCAGAGCCATTTTAAAGTGGAACATTTTCTAAGTGTTGATAATAGGCTATTCCAAAAGTTTCCACCTTTTCCCCTTTTCAATGACATGGTCTGTCAACAAATGACAGAACAAACAGTAAGAGTGTAAACGTGAATCTGGTCCAGTCTCTTGTATCAGTCTCCCACATACACTACATAAGGTCTAACTTACAATTTGCTATAACTGTCATCAAAATTTTAGCCATAGTTTACACCAGAACATCCCTCTAGAGTATTTATTTATTTCAAACATGCAAAGAAAACAAAATAAAACAAAAATAATGTTTAAATGAACAGAATCTGTCTTCAAGCACAAACAAATTTAAATGTTAATGGTCAAAAAGGAGTAGAAGGAGCATAAACTTGCACCGTACACTATTCTATTGACAACATGACTAATCAATTTGACTGTCTTATCCACACTCAATGACACAAGGACTGGTCATTCTGATGACACTGACATTTTCATTCACAGAAATTTAATTTTGAGAGATCAACTAAGAAATTTGAGCAAAAAAGAGAATTTTGCAGGTAATCCATGGTGTTTTGCCATTTGTATGAATTGTTTTGAGAAATGGACATACATTTTTGAAAATTGTGAGGATGACTTGAGAAATGTACCAAAGTGACTGAAAAAAACTATAAAATGGATGAGCTAACCCACTAAAAACACCAAGCACGATGTCATGTTTAATGGTCTTATGTAATTTCAGCTCCTGAATAAATGTGAAAACACAGATTTGTGTTTCATAACAATCATTCCAACATCACAACATTATAAACACAGTAATTACAGCTAATTGGGCTCAATAGCTAGCTGATGGGTAATGTCATTCAATATGAATTATTGTTAACATCAGCCAATGTTTTATTCAATGAACAGGAGGTTCTAAAGTACAAATAACCAGCTATGACCACTCTTTTAATGCTTAATTCTTTGACTTAATATAATATAAATATTTGAGCACAGTTAAAGCAGGGAATTAAGTTGAAACTTGACATATGAATACCTTGTTCAAATTGCCTTTTTTTTTTTCAGATGGTTATAAACTAATAAGCACATAATAATTTAGATTATACAGTTAGGCTCTCATCTCCAGTCTTCTAAAAACTTACACACTGAACCTTTATGAAATAGCTACAGTGATAAAAACCATGTATATAAAGTAAATGGATAATCATGGCCTGACTACTGTCTTGTTACAGCTGGTAATCAAATTACTGAAACCAAAAGAGGAGATGAATGGAAAGATGGATCAAAACAATGGAAAGAAGGTGCCTGTTCAAACAATTTCATTAAGGCCAGGTAAAGAGGTCAAGCTCAGATGTGCACATATGTTTAGGAATGGCTATTTCTTCTATAGTCTGTGTGCAGGTGAATAGTGTGTTTTATGTGCTTTTTGTAACAGTAGTAGTGCTGGAGACTCTGAATTCTGCTCTACAAAAACAAGAATCTTCATCATCCATATACACTGTATGTAAGATAAGCCAAGCAGATGCTCATGTCACCATCATACATATTATACAACATATTATTATCACATGTATTGTTATTTTATTTACAGACAAATTAGTGACGGCAGGTCAATAACAAAAGCATACTTATTCTGTTTTGTCAGACACCATCTCCAGAGGGTCCAGAAAGCAGCTCAGAGGAGAAGGATGAAGAGGGGAGTTCGTCAGGACAGGAGAGCACCCAGGGGTGCAAAAGGAAGAGAGCGTCTGTGGAGACAGAAACCGACCGGGACTCAGACGCCGACAGTAAGCATCAGTTTATGTTTCCAATCTCATATTGGTTTCATTCTTCTACCCAGGAAAGGTCTGCTCTCAATTCAGATAGATAAATAGACAGACAGACAGACAGACAGACAGACAGGTTAGTGACCAGATTAACGTTAACATTAAAGTTTGTATATACTCTAAAAAACTTGCCAAAGAATGTACACTAAAAGTTTTGCTAAAAAAAAGTGTTCTGAAAAACTTACTGTAAATAAAACACTTCTAATGTAAAAATTTGTAAAAAAAAAAAAATAAATAAATAAATAAATAAATGTATTAAGAGTCAATGTACAGTATTTACACATTTCAAGGCACAGTGATCTAAATTGATTTAAAGTGATTTTAACAGAAAGTTTTTACAAAAACTATTGTAGTAAAACTACATAAGGTGCATAGAAACTTTCAGATCACATTTGTATGTGTAAACTTTAGCTTTAAAATGTAATGTGTAAACACACTCTAGGTCAGCATTACTTTCCCTGCTTCACGGGAACATTTCAGTGTTAATAATCCCAACACTTACATGTAATGGATAAGCTAGTACTGTAAAGTTTAACTCCTTTGGTTGTCCAAAGGATTCCGACACAGCTTGGGAATTATTTTTTGTCCAAATATTTTCCAGTTTCCTTTTTCCTTCTTTAAAATCTGTTTTTATACATGTAAATAATAATTATCAAAGTTTTCTATCATTTTTTTGGTCATTTTTTTCCCTTTATTTTCTCACAGACATTCAACAGGAGAGGAAGATCAAGATCACACTGAGATCTGACAGGAAAAGTCCCAGCTAAAGAAGATAAGGCTGATGTTACAGCATGAATTTAAAGAAACACAGTGGTCACTATATAACCTAAAGCACAATTTATTTGGTGAAAATATTCCATGTCTTTGGCCTCATGCACTCTGAGCCTAAATAGCACTACAGAGGATGAAAGATAGGAAAACAAATAATGCTAGATATGGAAACACATCACAGCATTTGGTATTTACAAGTCAGAGGATATATTTTTACATATTACCCTTTTACTACTTCCTGTTGTACCAGTGAAAGCAGCATTAAACGGGTCAGTGGAGACCTCCACAATGTCAGTCTTGTTTGGCTGCAGAAATCTGATAACTTATCAATATTAAATGGCAAAGCTTTTAAGATCAATTCCATTCAGTATAAGAGCAGACATTTAACACCTAACTTTGTATTTAACTATAATAAATGATGGGATAAACAGAAGTGTTCTCTGCAGTAGCCGAGAACACTTCCTTCACAAATCCAAATGTTTTTATATGAATATTCATATGATTTTTATTTTATTTGTCAGATAAGGCAGCTTACAAGGTAAGACAAATAGTCTACATGGTATTTACAGTACAGCTGCAAACTTAAGCCCTGATACAAAAAGTGAAACATTTCAATATAAAATGTTTATGTCCAATGTCATGAAATGATATGGTTTGTACTGATGAACAACTCTAACTATAGAGGTAATAAGTCCACAAAAATACTAAATATAAAGAAACACAGCTTCAGACTAACAAATGGAAGATTCTTTTCATCTGTATGACACTCTAAATGTTAAAATGAATAAAAGACAGGGTAAGGCTAACCCTAAACACATAGTTACTTTCTTTATAGCACCATCTGATGTGTGATGACACAGAAAATCACACTTTTTTGTAACACATACTCCTACCCATTTTCTCAAGGGGCTGTTTAAACATCCTAAACTTCTAAAGTGATCTAGCAAAGCTTAAGGCCAGGCAAGTTTATTTGAATAGCATTATTCATACACGGGGCAATTCACAATGCTTTAGAAAAATTCATTCATTCATTCATTCATTTTCCATACCCGCTTTATCCTCATTAGGGTCATGGGGGTCGCATGGAGCCTATCC
>JAPTGZ010000026.1:25851231-25864960 GCA_029814645.1 Fowleria isostigma | reverse complement strand
TACATTAAAAGCAGATCACGCAAATAAATAGGGCTAAGACCATTAAGAGTCTTAAAAACCAATAAAAGGATTTTAAAGAGGCAGTGGAGGTAAGGACACAACAGCAAATGACTAAAAAAGAGTGGGATTCAAACCACCAATCCTTCAGATATTGGACTACCCGCTCTACCTCCTGAGCTACAGTCGCCCAAAATATTGATCCTATCAAATCACCGTTTTCAGCAGTGTCTTCCTTGACCAAAAATACATAGGTTTACCAAACTACAGCAGTCAGCTCTTTCCGGATTTTGTGTGATGCCACGCAGACACACAGAATCCACTTCCCTTTTATAATATAGGACAGGAGCAGTGTTTATTATTATCGTTGGTTAACGCTACCATTTATGAGCCATGGAACAGTGATGCTTACAAAAGTCATAAAGGAGGAGAACAATAAACAAAACAAGAGGACAGAACTGAAACTGCCAGCAAAGCCAGTGCATAGGTAACTTCTCATACATTTATCTTTCATATCCTCAACACAAGCTTTATGCTGAAGTTGGCATAAAAAATTCCATCAACTTGGCTTTCTGTTTTAATTAGCCTTGAAATGCAGATGAAACTCTGTGAAAGCTGTGCAGATACATTCCCATAGCCATCTATACATCATTCAATAGGGAGCTGAGACTGTGAACTATGAACTGTTGTTGGGAATTCCCTGTTAAACAAAGAACATCAGCCAAATGTTAGTGTTGTTACATTTATCCTCCAGGTGTTAAGCCCAGATGAGACCCATATGTGACCTCCTTTTCTTTTAATCTACAGCATTAGACATTAACAGTAGACCTGCAAATGTAGGTTTATGCCCCCATTCTTCACCTGCTGTTTCACTGGGGATATGTGTAATTAAGCCATGTGTCAATGGTGGCTGTCTAGCACTGTGCTTGTTTCCACTTTGGTCTGAGCTTCATGTGCTCAGAACACCAGTGGGTGTGAAAATTATGTTGAGTTTTTTTTTATTTATAGTTCCCTGCTCTTTAAGTACTGAGAGTGATTGACACGTGAGGCAGTAAATCACCAAAACAGTAGGTGTTTTACACAGTGTAGGTGTGGAGGAACTACTGAAAAGCCACCACAGTACAGTGATTGTGTTCAGGCTGATAACTTCTGGTTGTCCATCAACTTCTGCACAGAAGTGAAAATAGTTGCAGAGCAGCACTTTTATCTGGCAATCTGATGTGTGTATTTTGTCTCTGAAACCTCTTCTTGCTGGATTAAGTTGTGACAATGTTGTGTCCTTTAGGCTTATGAAGTACCCCTAAATGGGCCAAAGTACTAAATAGTGTATCAGTCAGTCAAGGAGAATGTAGTGTTATGATGTTAATTCTGAATGTGTGTACCAGTGCATCTCAACTGATCTCATTTATTCCCTGAAAGTCCAAATGGGTTATATCTGATGACCATGAAAAGATGATAAACTGCAGTTTACACCAGTTATTTGCATGTATTGATAGGATTAGTGGATCAGAAGTGATGGGACATTCGACATCAATAGATGCCTCTGGTTGTCAGCAGTTGTTTGAGTCTTTATGGGTTAAAAAACATCCCTGAATTTAGAGGACATTACTTAATGGTAAACTTAAAGATATATTTTTAATTCAGTCAGTATCTTATTATTGTATAATTCATTTTTACTGGGTAACGTCTTGTATAATACACATTGTAGTGGGCTGGTAGTTGTTGTTGCTGTATGTATGCAATTTTTTGAAAGTCTAATAATAAGATTTAATATAATAATAAGTAAATAAATAAGATAATAAAAAGTAATTAAATGAAAAGTCTTCTAATAAACTGGGTGAACATCCCAACCACAGACAAACTGAGGATGACATGTCACACACTGATGCTCATAAACCCATGATTTACAGGAAAAAATATTATGTTTCTTCAGTTTCTTGTTCATTTTAATGCCTGGTACAACTAAACTTACACTGGTTTGGACAAATATAATGATAACAACAAAAATAGCTCATAAGAGTTTAATTTAAGAGCTGATATGTATCCATGGTCCATGGTTTTCTTGCTAATAACCAAAATCACATAAATTATTGCATCAATATCTATGACATTGTACTGACAAAAACAGTGCTTTAAGACATTCTGTTTTCTTTTCTGTCTGTTTTAGTCACATGATACACACAGGAGTTAGTACTTGATTGCACAACCATTGTTTTTGATGACTTTTGGTGGTCTAATAATTTTTTTCTAGGACTGTGTTTTTTTTCCATGACTACTATGAAAGCAACGTACAGTACAGTTTGCCCTATGAGATGTAAAAGTAGGTAGTACCACTACAACCACCAGCCAATTGCTTTAGCTTTATACATACAGTAAGATACGCCACTTCATTTGCAAAGCATACTAACATATAGCGCATATAGCACAAACTGTAGTTTTTTTGTTTGTTTGTTTTGTTTTTTGCTAAGGTCAGTAATGTATGATAGCAAATCATGTGTATTTTTTCAACATAAAAGCAGAATAAGGGGGTATATGTTTTAAATAGACATCATCACTCTCCAAAAAACTTGACCCTGGTTCCATGACACAAGAGGAACAAGTACAAGACAAAGTAAAAAAGGAAGCAAGTATGTGAACACCACTAATTTAACCTCAAGCACACCAGCACTTCCTGTGTCTAAATTCTTAAATGAAACTTTTTCCACTGGTAACCACTGTACGTCAGTTACAAGGTCAGTATAGTCATAATTATATAACATTATAATAACATAATGCATTGCATTTGCAGAGATATTTAGTTGTTGAATCACCATATCTATCACTTAAAGCTGTTTCCTGTGAGCATAACTATGCGTTAGAGTTAATCTGAATATCAGTGTTAAGTGTCATGTGAGTAAAATGATATTCATTTGTTTGCATGAAGGTGGGGTTCTGTTATTGAGAACTCCTGATTACTGGTACTTCCTTGGTGTAATGATAGCTGTGAAGTGTAACTCTTCTCTTGTTCTCCGTCTCAATTTGTTTATGTGAATCCAGATAAGCAATAAAACACACCTTTTATCTCCTATCACAGAGTCCTGCTTTGTTCCTGCTCCTATAAAGCCTTGTTCCACACAACATCATACAGATTTACATGTAGATATATTTACACACAGAGACAAATGCAGTACGATACAAAAACAAAGTCTTTCCTAGATGTTGCAGTTAAATAAGAAGGCATGTTGTTATGGCCACTGTAGACATGTAAAGTTTTTGATGCATCTGAGTTCAAATAGTACTGTTACACAGAAATAAGACATGCATTAACCACAGAGCGATAGATAACATACAGCTTTGTCAACAACATCTGCAATGCCATTTTCACACTTTCTCCGCCCTATATTAAATACTTTAAAATTATTTTACTGAAAGAGTCTAAAGTAGGTCCTGTAGTCCAAAGGGGTTAGTTTTACATTCAATATTATCCTTCTGTATTTAGTTCTATCTGTGTCGGGTAAGTGTACAGCATAGATTTGTGCCACAGAGCACAAGCTAAATTGTTAAACCTGCCCCTAACTATGTCTTTAAATATATAAAACTCAAAAGGACTGAGCAAAATACAACCTTATGTACAGAGTATATAGATCACAATTATAAATATATCCAAAGTTAGCTTTATATTATTCATAACACTATGTATTAAGTAATGCTGCATGTGTAATAATTGACCAACGCTTTTCCTTTGTCTAGTTTAAAGTTATAATACCGAAACTGGTTATTTATTAGGAGGATGTCTGCAGGCGAGTTTAAAAAAAACTGCTGTTATTCATCACCTATTTATGCTTAATGTCAATATGTGAAGTTGTTGGAAGTCTGTTTATTCAACCTGAAACTCAAAAGGTTATTTCTGTAAATAGGATGAAGTACTTTAACACCTGACTGATTGCATTTTTTTAACCTTAAATCTCTCATTCCTCTTGTATTTTCCTGTTTCTATCTTTTGACCTCCTGTAGAAGCTGCCATGGGGTGTGTGGGTTCAAAGAAAGAGCAGGAGACTCTTAGCAAAGGAACGGGTAATGATGAGCAGCAGAACCGTGCACAGACAGTCCACTATGTCAAAGACCCCACCGCAGGGAACTCTGGGAAAAATGCTGTAAGTGGTAACACAGTGAAAGATAAAAGACCGTGAAGACTAAGTAGCAATGTAACACAGTTTACAGTAAACATGTAGACTCTAATGTATTGAAATAAAAAATAATTCTGTTATAATAGGTGAATAAGTATAATGTGATTTGTTATGGCCACTTTGACCCACTGTGTTTTTATACAGTAGCCTTCTAAATGTGTTCCTGTCTGCTGTGAGTTTGCATACTGGTCAGACTTTGATCTGTGCCACGGGTAGAATAGCTGCACTGTGTGTTAAGTGTGGTTCCTCTGGCTAATGCTTCCTGTGTGCTGACTGTGATGTCTCTTTTACCCTAACTGAAGAAAGAGGAAGTGACAGGCAGAACCAGAGCACTGAGGCAGGAGACAGATGATTAAAACTTTAAAATTAGGCAACATCGTCTAAGAGATCTTACAATTCTAACCTGATGAATTATCTCATAGTCTAAATTTAAAGACGTTCAGTCTGACTGTCTGGTCTCTGCACAGCTCAACGTTTTATGCTATTGTGTGATATTAGCAAAAAAATGATTCTTACAAACAGCAAATCCATCAAAAGAAGATCACTTTTATCAATAATATGATTTTAAAAGTTGGTTTGATAATATCCTTCCTAACTTGCTTTGAAGTGTTATCAGTTTGTTCTGCTGCATGTCACATTTCAGTTCAGTTCACAAAAATTGTCTTGTTTTCCAATTGCAACATGTTTTCTCAGAAACTTGGCAAAAAGGGGATCTTGTCTGGTTTTCATTTACAATGAATTAAGGAATGTTACAAAAATAAAATAACGATTCATGCCAGCACTTGAGGAATTTATATGTACGAACATGTACAATAAAATGTCCATGCAGTTCATGTAAACTATTGAATCAAATATAAATATCATTTCTGTCTCATGATAATAATTGAATTAGGACAGCATAAATAATCCAATCCAAGTCAATCCAACTTTATTTGCAAAGCACTTTAAAATGACAACAGTGGACCAAAGTGCTGTACAAAAGAATAGATTAACACCAAAATAAAATAATAAAATACAAGAATAGAATAAAACACATGAAGCTACTGTACAAAAAACAGTGCTGTACAGAATAAATAAAAAAAAAAACAGAATAAAAGAACAAAATACAAGAATAGATTAAAAAGACATAAAAAGCTGTGCAATTAAAAACAATAAAATAAGAATAATAAACCAATACCAAAACAACAGAATAAAAATAATATATTCAATCATCTCACATGGTGTTACAAGCCAAGGAGAAAAAATGTGTTTTAAGAAGGCTGAATAAGGCTGAGATCATTTCTGACCTTCTCATACTGCTGTTATCTTTACAGAGCAAAATGCCATCCAATGCCATGTCTTCAGAAGGTGAGTCCTCTAAGTATTACAGTAACATAACACATCTACACAAACCATAAGTGATGCAAACGTATGCAAATGTCATCAACTCATGTAATCAAATTTAACCAGTTGTGAACCACCAGGCCTTTTGATTGCAAGTTGTTTTTACAGCTCGTCAACTAGACAAGTGACACAAACAGTTCTGTTAATGTCAGCGCTGCTTAGTCGTGGTAAAATGTTAAAAAGAGGAAGGAGACAAAGTGTGTGGGTGAAGAGCGATAGCCCCTCTTACAGCCTCCCCACAGAGGCGTCTGCTACACAGTAGACCGGTCCCACTGCTATAATTATCCAGCAGGCAAGGAAGTCGGTTATAGGCAAAGTATGAGGAGCCTGGTGTAACACAGATAGATACACATCAGAGGTAAAGCCGTGCTTGTATTAAAAAAAGTCATACAGATAGATATACTGTTACTGAATGTACAATTATAACCCCATAAGAGGCACATTCTGAAGTAACTATATTTACCAAGTACAAATATATTTTCTTATCTTGTTCGCTGACTTTAAACCTTGAAAGAAACCAAGTTGTTTTTCTATGGGCTGAATTCACAATTTACAATTGTATGTAATTTATATCTGAATTTCAATTGCGAAACCTGAATAAATACATTCAAAAAATTTAATTTGAATCACATAATTCAAATTGGTGTTGTTTAGTTTGAATCATTGCATTGAAAAATGGAATCTGAATGGTATAATTTGAAATTTAATTTATTAGTTTGGAACTGAAGTCCAATAAACTTAAAACCGAATGTGATATTATGAAATTTAATTCAGTTTTTCTGAAACTATATTTGATCCTCACTGAAAATTTAGTTCTGTACTTTCAAATTCAGTTCAGCTGGTGATTCTCAGGACTGACGGAGAGTTGTTGGCTGATATAGCTAGCCCACTGCTCCTAGTATACAGTGTGTGTGTTGTATGAGCTAAGATGGGTTAAAAGCGAAGACAAGTTTTAAATAAAGTTCAAAATAAAAGATTCTATTCTATTCTATTCTATTCTATTCTATTCTATTCTATTCTATTCTATTCTAATTTCATTTTGCTGTGACAGTAAATTGAAATTAAATTTTGAGAACTGAAAGTGAAAATATATAGAGTTGAATATGAAATATATAGAATTGAATTTTCAGTAGGGATCAAATATAGTTTCAGAAAAACTTAATTAAATTACATAATCTTACATTCAGTTTCAATCTTATTGGACTTCAGTTCCAAACTAATAAATTCAACTTCAAATTATACAATTCATATTCAGTTTTTTAGTGCAATGATTCAAATTAAACAATTCAAATTCAAACATAAATGACTCAAATTCAGTTGCTTTTGGGACATATTTCAGCCCATTTTTTCACCTCTAATGTGTCTCATCGTCTTTTGATTTCATTTGCGTTGCAGGTGAAAGCATTGCCATGGCACTTTATGACTATGAGGCCATTCATGACGGAGACCTTGGCTTCAAAAAGGGGGACAAGCTGAAAATTTTAGAGGAGTAAGGACACTGCAGACTGAATCATGTGATGCTTAGCTCACAGAACTTTGTTTGCTGTGCAGTTGTTTGGTGTTTAGCTGCTTCTAAATGTCATTTTGAGCTCATGTTAATATACAGTTTATCGTGTCATCATGGACAGGAAACGCTTACTGTCGTTGTCCTCTTTGTAGATCGGGGGAGTGGTGGAGAGCCATGTTAATCAGTACAGGACGGGAAGGCTACATCCCCAGTAATTACGTAGCTAAAGATACTCTGGAGGCTGAAGAGTAAGTTCCACATTCATACACATCAACATATTTCAACATTTTTCTCACTATGTTACACTATAAGTACAAGTGTTATAGTGGTGTATTACTAGTAACTGTAATGAAAGGGTATGAATTACATAATTATCAGATTACATTACATTACATTACATTGCATTACAATGAACATTATTGATCCTTTGGGCAGAGCCCTCCAGGAAATGAAGGTTCCAGTAGCAGATATTAGAAGATTCGATTAGATTATTAGAAGATAAAAAGGAAAAGAAAATAATAGTAAGTGGTGCCAGGCACACAAACCTTGCCCCTCCCATGTATTTCACTCATTATAAGTAAATGGGAAGATTTTTAAAAATCTGAATTTGAACTTTGACCTACCTTTCCCAAAATGCAATGACATCTATTCTGGGTCACTTGCAATCTATAAACTGAATTTGGTATGAATTTAACCAATGGCTTTGCTGCTAAAGTGTTAACAAACAAACAAATAAACTATCAAACCAAACTAAAGGTAACACCCCTTACTTCACTTTTGAGGTGCGGGGTAATTACAACAACAACAACGATAATAAATATACTGGTAAAACACGCAATTGCACAGAAGAATTGTAATAAATAAATAAGTAGTAGTTATAACAACAATATTAATGATACCAATAGTAACAATGATTACTGTTATAGTAATAATACAAAAAGTAACATAAGTAATAATAATAATGATAATAATAGTCAAGGGGTTTTTCAGTTCTACGTAGCAGTAGTGAATGAAGGGGGAAGCAGATCTGTTAAGAGGTTTCTGTTCTGTACTAACTCATCCTTTTCCTGTTGTTTAGATGGTTCTTCAAGGGTGTGAGCAGGAAAGATGCTGAGAGGCAGCTGCTGGCCCCCGGGAACAAAATAGGATCCTTCATGATCCGAGACAGTGAGACCACAAAGGGTGAGTAAGACCCCATGAAAACTGGAGCAAAAGAAATGAGTTTATGTTGTTACATAACTACTGGATGTAGAGGTTGAGCATCTGTGTTCATGTACATATATTCATCTGCACAAAACCTAAATGAATCTAAATCTAAATAAAGATTGTATTATTTCCCTAGTAGTTGTACAGAAGGGACGAACTGAACTTAATTTTATGGCTTTAACCTTTCAAACCATAAAAGTATGTACCAAGCACTAACAGTGGTTCAGAGAAGGCGTCTCTTTCACTGTGTATTTAGTGTATGATTATTAAGATTGAACTGAATTGAATTGAGTTGAATTGAATTGAACTGAACTGAATTGAATTGAATTGAATTGAATTGAATTGAATTGAATTGAATTGTCATTGCACATATTTCAGAGCAATGAAATTCGAAGTTTTAGATTAAGTTGTAGTGTAAGAAGTTTTAGAGCATATTTGTTATTATGAACACTGTATTTTCTGTATTAAAAAACATTGGGATATAGACTTGCCCCTAGAACCATCCGTTTTTATACTTGGAATCTTGCCAAAAGATATTGAAGATAATAAAATAATTCTGCTGTTAAAGGTTCTCCTTTTGATTGCAAAAAAAATGCTAACGGTGTCTTGGCTCAGGCCCCAGCGCCCCACAATAACACAATGGAAACAAGAGTAAAAGACATTTACAATATGGAGTTCATAACTGCTAAACTAAATCTGAGGACTGAAATTTTCCTGGACCAGTGGTTTCCAATTAACTCGTGTTTCTTTCCAGACTAAGGTAGAGCATATATGGAAATTATGTGCAGGTTTATATATATAAATACATGTCTCTTTGTATATCTGGAGATGTGTGTATGTATAGTCACTGTCTCTTATGTGTTATTTTTTGTTTACCTACGCCCCTTTTCATGATTTCATTTGACTGAGCTTGATGACTGAGAGCATCGTCCTGTTTCTGTACACTGAAGTATACACGAACTTTGTGTGGATGACAAGGCCCATGGACTGCTTTAACTCTTTCCCCCTTGGATGCGTACTAGGAACAATCTATATAGTATATGTTACTGGGGCTATCCATGGAATATTTTATTTTTCTGGCCTGTTGTTTCTATTTTCCAGTGGCTACAATGGTCACTACTTAAGGAAACTTTGAGGAAAAAAACTGTGAAAATGTTGTTGTTTTTTTAATTGATAAATAAATAAATAAACCAAAATAAAAATTTAATAATTAAAAACAATAAAAATAAATAAATAAATAAAAAAAATAATAATAAAATAAGGAAATAAAGAAAAGGAGAAAAAAAAAAGAAAAAAGAAAGGAAAATGTATTATTTATTCCTATTGGTTGTCCTAGAATGGGTTGTGGTCACCTCCACCTATCACAGCAGCTGTTACATTTGAAAAAACAGAACCTGTTCTTATGGTCATCAATTCACGTCTTTAGTGAAATAACAGAGGTGTCAAAACTCATCATTAAGGATACGAGGAGGTGGTCAAATGTCGTCTTTATGGGGGAAAGAGTTAAAAGACATTTAATTCGTATTGCTATGAAACACATGACTTTATTGTTCATAAAATATGTCAAATTTAAATTCAAAAGAAGTTCAAAAAAGAACATTGTACTTTCACTTGAACAAAATAACACATCCAAAAACCTCTTTTACTGTCATTATCATCCATTTCTCACAAATCAACCTTCCCTATGAAAACCACAAGAAGCATGTACTAGGTCACTAAAACACTCAATGCAAACTGCTAATATCCTCAATCAGCAAATGTGAGTTCTAAATATTTAGCATCAGCATTTAAAAAGTCCCCACACTGAGTGACAGTCGCTTCTTTGTTTCTTTTTCACCTCAGGCAGCTACTCTCTGTCGGTCCGAGACTACGATGCCCACTCTGCTGACACAGTTAAACATTACAAGATCCGTACACTGGACAACGGAGGATTCTACATCTCACCCCGCATCACCTTCGGCACACTGCAGGAGCTGGTCGGCCATTATAAAAGTAAGTTTTATAGGCAGTTTGTGTTCAAATGACCAAGAAGCAAAAACAAAAAAAAAAAAAAAAAATTCTGTCATTGAGGAATTATGATGTCTGTTTTCATTTTCCCTTCTTGGTAAAGTGTCTCAAATATTTGTTCGCTGCCATCAATGAGCAATGTGTTGACTCACAGCACACTCTGCTGGTTGAATAGATGAGCTCACATCATTAACCCTTTAACAACCACAATCTCTCTGGCTTTCAGACACTATATAACACTTTATGGCAAGTAGACAAGGAACTGTTTCAGAGTCTTCCACACAGGCTACCTGGAAATAACAAAAAAATATGAAGCCATAATATGGATACTGAATGTTTAAGACCAAAAAGCATGTTTGAGCAGATTAAAAAACAGTTGAAAGTTTATTTTTGTAATGTCAAAAAGTCTAGTTATGGACATTTACAGTTGTTTCTGATGATAAATATGCTAAAAACTTCAAGTTAGTTTTTTTCTTTTTTACTGAAACACACTGTTTTAAGCATGTATTATGTAGAATAATAATTAATGTCTAAATACTGAAAGTTAAGTTCCTCCTGAAAATAAAGATGCAAAAAAATTGAAAAATTAGACATTTTCTGACATAGTTATTACAAAGAACACATGGTGATTTGCTGTGACAACCCTGAAAGGGAGCAGTCGAAACAGAAAACAACATAAATACACCTAAGCGCTCAGTTATAATGGCAGTCTTAACAGGGTTAAGGCATAAAACAGAGCATGTAATAGATCTATACTAAAAGCAAAACTAATGAAGAAAAGGAAATATTAAAATACAGACACAGACTGATTCACATAAGGACATGATTGTTGTTATTTCTATTTCAGAACAGGGAGACGGCCTCTGCCAGACCCTGAGTAACCCTTGTCTGAGTCCCAAACCTGAGAAGCCATGGGAGAAAGACGCCTGGGAAATCCCACGATCGTCACTCAAACTGGAAAAGAGGCTGGGAGCCGGCCAGTTTGGAGAAGTCTGGATGGGTGAGACAGACCTAAATTACCTTTTTTTTTGCACAGTCAGCAGTTTTTTCATCACTCAGTTGGTAACTTTAAGTTTTGTTTTTGTTTTGTTCGAAGCTACATACAATAAGCACACCAAAGTTGCGGTGAAGACAATGAAGCCTGGCAGTATGTCTGTGGAGGCCTTCATGGCCGAGGCCAACCTGATGAAGACTCTACAGCACGACAAACTGGTTCGACTCAATGCTGTGGTCACCAAGGAGGAGCCCATTTATATCATCACTGAGTACATGGAGAAAGGTCAGTGTTTGTTTGTTCACCTGTGTGCTCCAACACTGAAAGTGTGTGTGTGTGTATGCATGTATACACTGTAATACACTTTTATGAATCCAGTTATAAAAAGCAGAAATATGTCCAGTCACTAAAACAAATATGTAGTTTTTTTGCTGTGGAAAGTCTCATCGTTTACAGTAAAACATGTATTCACTGTAAGAGGAAACTGGAAAAACAAATGCGTGGACAGTTTCAGCAGTAACATTTGCAAGGGGAAATTTAACTTGTTAATAATTTGCAAGTTGCAAGTTATGTGGTGACATTTATAGTGAAAAGGAAAATAATGTTAAATACCAGAATATTAAAGCATAGTGTTAAACACTATATGCATATATGCAGTGTTTTGGTGTGGAAAGTCTCATTATTTACAGAAAATCATAAGTGTAAGAGGAAACTAATAAAACAAATGCGTGGACACAGCAGTAACATTTATAAGGAGAAATTTAACTTATTAATAATTTGGCAATAGCAATTTATGTGGTAACATTTATACTGAAAAGGAAAATAATAAATACCAGAATGTTAAACACCACATATGCACATACTACTCCAGCTATTACACTGAACTGTAGTGTCACTGTTATTTCTCATTAGCCTCATAGCATAACTGCCTGAGTCATACACTATATGGACAAAAGTATTCTGACATGTTGAATTCAGGTGTTTCTTTCCTAACGGGGTCTGGGCAACAAAATAAAAAAACAATAAATGTAATGTCATTGTGTTGGTTAGGATGTTTAAATGGTTATCTTTACTTCCAAAATGCCTCAGAGATGGTTTTTACTTAATTTCTGACACTGTTTGGCTCATATAGTGTTCATCAGAGTCACAGCCTGGGGGAAAAAACTGTTCTTATATCTGGCTAAACTATACAAATATATGGAAAAACTAACAATAAGCTGACTTTGACTGTTGTGTATGTCCCATGTAATAATAAAAACTTTACTTATGCTCACAGGTAGTTTGCTAGACTTCTTGAAGAGTGATGAAGGCAATCGTATCCAGCTCCCCAAACTCATCGACTTCTCTGCTCAGGTAAAATGAGTTCAAGGTATTCGTCTGCATGTGACAGATGGCACAACCAGATCCTCCAGTTGTTTGGCAGTCTTTGTGTCTTCACAGAGTGACTCCATTGTTTGTCTCTGGTCCAACATGATGTATTTGAATATTCACATTTTTCCTGCAGTACACTAGTCTGTTGTTTATAGGAGCTGTGGTTTGACTACACCAGTAAAAATGAAATAGCTGAAATTATTGTATTGGACGATTTGTGAGTTTTCAACACAAAAGTCTGAGCCAAAAGGAAATAACAATTGTGAAATTTGATTTTGAAGCAAAACATTAGTTTGATGGCATCAACACGTCTACATCTGTCCGTACAGACACCTAGAGGTTACACAGGTTTAATGTGTTTCCAATAAACTTATTTACATGTAGGTTACACTGGTTGACGTGTTTAGAATTACTATGATGATGAAAAAGCTACTCCCTCTTGTGGAAAATGAGCTAAATATGAATCCACAAGGAACTTTCCATCGTACTGAATGAGGTTTTTCATTTTGAATGCAAAATGCAGAGAAGGAAAGGAAGGGGAAGAAAGTGAAAGTTAATATGCGTGCTGTGAAACACCCATACCCAACCTTGACTGATTCGGTAAGAATTTTAGAAAGGGGGCTTATCTAGTTCCAAATAAATAAACAACATGAGGAGAGAGCAAGTATGAGTAAAATGTCATGTTTTTTTATAATAAACTTCCATTATATGCCAAAATCCTCCTTTAGAATAACCTATAAAAGCTCTTAAAATGATTTGATGCAGTATAATTACATGTAAAAGGATAAGATGATCAATATAATTACTGAACCAGTAGAGGAATTCTGCTCCTGTCTAACTGAGAGTGGCTGTTTGCTTTATTTGTCCTAGATTGCAGAGGGTATGGCTTACATTGAGCAGAGGAACTACATCCACAGAGACCTGAGAGCTGCAAACATCCTGGTCAATAAGGCTTTGGTGTGCAAGATTGCTGACTTCGGCCTCGCTCGTATCATTGAAGACAATGAATATACAGCCAGGGAAGGTATGTGTGTGTGTGTGTGTGTGTGTGTGTGTGTGTGTGTGTGTGTGTGTGTGTGTGTGTGTGTGTGTGTGTGT
>JAPTGZ010000026.1:25824890-25836695 GCA_029814645.1 Fowleria isostigma | reverse complement strand
GGTCAGAGAGTTGATTATGGAAGATTTATTGAAGAGAGTTGACAAAGGCAAGCAGTACAGTCCAGATTAGATTCAAGGGAGTCATTAGAGTCCAGGCAGTCCTGGGTTCTTATCCAGATGTCGGTTAATGCATCTATCTTGGCTGATGGTCTTGTCTGCACTGGATATTTTGGTTTGTTTATTTACACTTATACCGTTGAGCTATGCCATCGCCCAGAGACAGCTGATGTGTTTACACTTGAGTTGTTTGGTATCATGGGACAGCCTGGGTCCGGAAGCTACTAGAAGCTATTAGGGCAACCAATACATATAGATGGATGTAGTTAGTTATACTGATAGTTAGTAGTGTCACTGGAGAGGGGAATGCTGAGACAGACATTGATATAAACACTGATATACTGTCAGTAAGGATGTGAGATGAGTTGATACTGATAGGCTAACTCGTAGTTACTCTGGCGAATCAGATTTCCTTCGTAACACAGCCAATAGTGTCACTGTAGCAAAGTGATGTCATGCCGCATGCGTTGCCGTTTGTGTGGAGGAGAGGGCTTACTCTTTGCCACCGCATAACTCTAGGTCTGATAAAAAGGCATGGAGATAACTATCCATATATATTCGAGTCCTGATCAGGACATAACGCCCAATACCGATCGAGTTTCCAACCACGTGATCAGATCGGGACATCCCTAATCCTTGGGTGCATATGCAGGCTCTTATTCCAAGCTGTACATTTAAAAAAAAAGAAAAAAAAAAAAAAAGAAGTTAATATGCAACCCAGAATTGATGAACACTTTATGTGTCTCAGTATTGCAGACAACCTACCCGTTGCCACCAGGTTAGAGTATTACCCCCCTAACAGAGAGGCAGGAGGAGAAGAGGATCAAAAGAAAGACATCCAGTTTGAACATGGCTACAGACTGGGCTTTGTCGACAACAACAAGGTAGCCATTATAATCACTCTCCGCCTCTCAATACATTCTTTGGATGTTCAGCAAAGTGGACAGGATTAATGTGATGTCTGCTCGTATATTTGAGTGGAGTAACTGTTGTCCTGTTTTCTCCCTCACAGTTTTACTTGCACAACCACCTGTCCTTCATCCTGTACTACCACAGGGAAAAACTAGAGCAGGAAGACATCCACGACTACAGGGTGGTGCGATTTGAGGTTGTTCCCCAAAGTGTGAAAATGGAGGGTAGGTGTCAGTGCAGCTGGAGGTTTGGCGTTTCCAGGGTGGAAATAAAAATAATCAGCTAGATGGAAAGACAGATACAATCGCAGAAAAAAATATTAGATCACCTTATGTTTTCTTCAGTTTCATGTTTATTTTAATGCCTGGTACAATAAAAATACATTTGTTTGGACAAATATAATGTTAACAACAAAAATTGCTCATAAGGGTTTAATTTCAGAGCTGATATCTATCCATTTTTCATGGTTTTTTTGATAATAACCAAAATCACATAAGTTCTTACACCAATAGCTGTGGCATTGTGCTGCCAAAAACAGTGCATTTAGACATTCCATGTTTTCTTTACTGTCTGTTTTAGTCACATGATACACACAGGAGTTAGTATTTGATAGCATAACCATTGTTTTTGATGAGTTTTGGCGGTCTAATCATTTTTCCCGCTACTGAAAAGTCACTTCATTTTTTTCAATTTTGATACAACCTTTGAATTTACTTTGAGTTTTTATGAACATCCAAATAAATAAAGGAAAATGCATGATTTACAGTGAAAATTTCAAAATATAGAAGATAATAATCTGATAAATGGTGGTAAAATGCTTAAGAAAGGTTAAATGGAGAGAAAATATTAGTTTGGGAACTGACACAAAAGTAGAACTGGATTTTTATGCATTGTTCCTCTTAAATAAACTGAATTAAATCGTAATTTGAAGCACAGAAATATGCACAACAAAATGAAGAGTTTTATCATTAAATATAGAGTTTCTCAGGTGGTGTATGCTTTTTGTTATGTGATGGACATCACTGCCACATTATACTCATGGAAAAAATTATCAGACCTCTCATTTTCTATATGTTTGGACAAACATGATAACAACAAAAATACCTTTATAAGAGTTTGATTTCAGAGCTGATATCTATCCATTTTCCAGTTTTTACATCAATAGCCATGGTATTGTACTGACAAAAAACAGTGCTTTTAGACATTCCATGTTTTCTTTTCTGTCTGTTTTAGTCACATGATACACACAGGAGTTAGTACTTGATTGCATGACCATTGTCTTTGATGACTTGTGATGGTCCAATAATTTTTTCCATGACTGTACTGTAGTGGTTTTCTGTTTTGTTTTATTGGCTAATACAAATTATTTAGAAAGCAGGGTAGCTGTCGGCTGATTTAATGCCGACCATGTTGGACTCTTGCATCTGATAAAATAAAGTAAGAGCTTTTCTGTACTTTGTTAGCAGTGCACTTGAGTGAAATAAAAATGTATCAGTAAATAAATGGCATAAATCTAACCTTTATGAATAGAAGTCATAAATGGTCAAATTAATTTGTAGTGCACCTAACAGCATTTATCAGCCAATAGCAGCACTGTTTGTGAGAGACAGGGTTGTCATGGAAAAACTGTCATAGCATGGAATTTTAAGGGTTTTCTTGCCTGGAAAAATTATGAGGTTAAGTTTTAATGATTTAAATTAGTTTATTATATTTCAGTCCCAAAACTGTCAGGAAGAGAAACTTCATACATAATGATGTTCATTCTTGTCAGATTTGAAACCTGTTGAGGATAAGAAGATGTGTACGTTGCCTGAGGCCAGCGGCTCAGCTCCTCAGGAGATTGACCCGACCAAAGAGAATGAAGTACTCTTCACCTACTCCGTCAACTGGCAGGTTAGTGATTCTCTCTGATTTGACCCATAGTGTAACCTGTAATCAAATGCTGAGCCCTGAAAACATTGCACTACTTTTTTCAAAACTGTTTAAGCAAAAATCAATGAAAGCTTTGATTGAGTTTCTCTTTCTTCCTGTAAACCTCTTACCAAGGTTTCTACGCAACTATGGAAAGTATGGGATTTGATTTTATAAATTTTCTACTCTGGAAAAGTATAGAAAATGGAAATAAATGTATTCATTCATGAAAATATTCATGTTTTCAAGACTGTTACTACTGTTCTATTTTCGAAAACATAAAATTATGAGTATTTATTTTTTAAAAAATGGATCGGTCTGTTTTTTTTAAGGTGCTTACTAAAATTTAACAAAAGTGACTAAACTAAAATGTTTGTGTGAGAGCACATACAGTAGGCTACGTGGCCCAGAAAACATTTGGGCAGATTGAAAGGTTGAATACCCCGCCCTCTGCTCTTATCCTCATCTGACCTATTTTAAGCTCCGCCCAAGTGTCATGTTTCACTGCTGCTTTGACGGACGGGTGACGTCCAGACACTGTTCATGAGTGAGTTATTCAACATGCCTGGTGTGTCATTGGCAGAGCTCATAATAGGTAGATGTAAATTCTTTGACTACTGACTCATGAATCCCAAATATAAAGGCTGCTTTGCGTGAAATCGCAACTTAAAATTAAAAAGCCATGCACTGAATTTATCTGGGTTTGGTCGTTAGTTGTTTGTGTGAGCGACATCACCTAGCTATAATCTTTTGGAAATTATTAGGTAAAATAATGGCATATATTGTCAGACTAATGAAAACAAACTATTAATTTCATAATTTATTTATGTGATATGTCTGTTTACTCAAATGTCATAACTTTTTTTTTTTACCAGGACATCTTGAAATTAGGGTCTGAAAAAAGTGTGGAATTTTGAAATTTCAAATGTATAGGAACCCAATCTTATCCACTGTTCATTCACTATGGACATCAACCCATGAACCCTCTTTATTTTAATGATATTCAAAATGCTGTAAAAATTGATTCCTTCACAACATCAAAAGATTAAATGTAATTCTCTCTGCTATTTTCCTCTGTGTTCTTAGTTAGACGAGAAAATACGTGTAAAAGGAGAACTGTTGAGCCCTTGTTTTTCTTCTGCAGGAGAGCGAGGTGAAGTGGGCGTCTCGATGGGACACGTACTTGACCATGAGCGACGTCCAGATCCACTGGTTCTCCATCGTCAATTCGGTGGTGGTGGTCTTCTTCCTGTCTGGTATGACCAACCCTAGTAACAATTGTCATCTGTTCATACAACATGTATGCTACGGTACCGACATTTTCCTCTTTTTTGATGGACTTTCTTTTTTGTCATCTGCACTGTCCTCTCAGGTATTCTTAGTATGATTATCATAAGGACATTGAGGAAGGACATCGCAAACTACAACAGAGAGGATGACATAGTAAGAAAGGCTTTGATTCAAGTGTGGAAGAATTCTTATGTCTTTTGGAAATGGTACTGAATAACTACCCCTTCAAACAGGAGGACACTATGGAGGAATCCGGATGGAAAAATGTCCATGGCGACGTCTTCAGACCGCCTCAGTATCCCATGATCCTCAGTTCTCTGCTGGGCTCAGGGATTCAGCTCTTCTGCATGGTCCTCATTGTCATCTGTGAGTTTGTTTTCTTTAACAGTAAACTTCATATATTTACATAAAGGGTTCCCACAGGCTCTTCCGTCTTGAATTTACAAATCTGCATGTAATACCACAAAAGTCTTTAAAAGGTATTACATTTGATGTGGTAGGTCTTAAGTTATGTTGCCTTAAACTTGTTGGCTGTATTGTGTTTAAATGTGTCTGTTAAATGTCTGAACTGCAAAAAAAAAAAAGTCATGTTGGTCTACTCAGTTCCAAACCTACTATTTATGTTGAAATCAGGAAACAATTATCACCAACTTTGTAGCCCCCAGTGGGAAATGACTTGGAATGGTGGGAGTCAAGATGTTGAAGTAAATTAATACATTTTTTTCTAGGAGTAACAAATTTTTGCAAGTATGGCCATGAAATAGGTATTAAATTCTGGGGCTGGGAATCTCAGGGTACCTCATGATATGATACAATACGCAACACATGCTCACAATGACAATAATATTTTGATATTGCAATACTGTGATTATCAATATGTTGCTCTTGAGCTCTTTGAACAAAGTGAGTCCACACTTTGAATTTAAATGGCGCTGGTGCATTTTTCAGTTTAACTTCACTGCTAGCATATATTGGCACTGTCCGTTTTTTCTTCTTCTGTGACTTCCACCAAATTTTCAGCCACTCATGCGAGGAGCACCCCCTGGAAGACATGTAAAATAGTAATGACACACTTAGAAGGAAGTGAAGTAAAAGTGAAAGAAGTTTGTAGCAGTTACATTTGAATAATAATAGCCTTAAAAAAAATGTACATGTAGTAAGAGCACAACGATAATTGATCGTAAGATTTAATATCGTGATAGTTTGCTAATCAATATCACTCCTATTAAATTCAGTTCAAAGTAGTCTTAAGAAGCTCTTAAAATTTCTTATTTTACTTGTAGAAACCTATAGGAACCCTGTAGATAATGGAAATAGAAACAATTAATTTTAAATAATTAATTTGCTGGTGTATATTGTCTATAATGTCTAATTTAAGTGTCCACCAATTCTACTATTCTCTGTCTGTTACAGTTGTTGCCATGTTGGGCATGTTGTCTCCATCCAGTAGAGGGGCTTTGATGACTACTGCTTGCTTCCTCTTCATGTTCATGGGGTGAGAACTATGTAAATGGTCGGTACTTATATAGCGCTTTTATCCAAAGCGCTTTATAATACAAGCCTCACATTCACGCACACATTCATACACCAGTGGGGATTGCTGCCATGTAAGGCACTACCAGGCCTCACTGGGAGCAACTTTGGGTTCAGTGTCTTGCCCACATGTGGACAGTTGGAGGCGGGATTCGAACCGCCAACCCTTCGAACACTGGATGACCTGCTCTACCAACTGCGCCACAGCCGCCCAACTATATTCATGTCTCTCATCCTTTTTCATGCTGAAAGTGCAGTTATGAAAAAGAGGTCATTTTTCATTTTCCTTGAATGTTAATCTTAATGTTTTCTGTGTGTTTCTCTGCTAGTGTATTTGGAGGATACTTTGCTGGCAGACTGTACCGCACACTGAAAGGCCATCGGTGGAAGAAAGGAGCATTTTGTGTGAGTCAGTCTTTTTAAAAAAAAATCCATTTCATCAGTGATAAATTGAACTATAATATCTAATTTTTCATTCCACTTTCCCTTCATCAGAGTACTCTTGTTATAAGCAAGAATAAATGAAACCTATCTCTTTAAGATAGGGGATGAATTGATCATCTTAGGGGTGCCTCCATCTTCTGGCATTTGCATTTTTGAGCATTAGAAAGACAAAAAATTTGGAAAAAATGCAGAAGTTAGTGTGTCAGTTGAAGTAAAATGTCCATAAGTGCAATGGGAACACATTATCAAATCATTGGAGATGTCTCTGCATGTGTAAATCAATAAAAAGATGTTCAATCAATATTCTTCAATTAAATTACAAGAAACAGTCAGCTTTTGCCAATGAAATGCTGAGAACTACAGGGACAAAATTTCAAGGCAAAACCTGTGTAAGAGTTTGAGGCTTCATTATATGATCCAGACCAGTGGGTTTGGTTCAGGTGGCAAAAGGGAAATCCAGTAACAGGTTTTTGGACAAAATATCTCTTATATCTGTCAGCTGCTTATGGAATATATCAGGGTAAAGTTTTAAACCACGATAAACTTAAGTCTTAATATTAGTGGAACAGCAGCAAAAGGGATTTTCTTGGTGCCAGTTTTCTGAAAATTCAGTTACACTCTTTGGAAGGAAACCCGACCAACAGCCAGGCTTCTCTTGTCTCTGTTTTGTTTCCACTGTAGACGGCAACGTTGTATCCTGCAGTGGTTTTTGGAATCTGTTTCATCCTCAACTGCTTCATCTGGGGAGAGCACTCCTCTGGAGCAGTAAGTATCATCACTTCTATATGTGTATTACAAAAATGGAAACAACTGTAACATTTCCTTTAGCCTTATGGTATAATTGCCCAAGTCAGGGGTCTTCAACGTTTTCAGGCCAAGGACCCTCAAACTGATGGAGAGATAGAGCAGGGACCCGCTGCTATGTACAGTTGCAGAAAAAAGTATTAGACCACCTTTGTTTTTTTAAAATTTCTTGTTCATTTTAATGCCTGTTACAAATAAAGGTTTTTTTTTTGGTTTTTTTTTTTTTACAAATATACTGATAACAAAAATAGCTCATAAAAGTTTAATTTCAGAGCTGATATCCATTTTCCATGGTTTTCTTGATGATAACCAAAATCAAATAAGTTTTTACATCAATGTCTATGGCATTGTACTGACAAAAACAGTGCTTTTAGACATTCCATGTTTTCTTTTCTGTCTGTTTTAGTCACATGATACACACAGGAGTTAGTACTTGATTACACAATTGTTTTTAGTGACTTTTGATGGTCTAATAATTTGTTCTGTGACTGTATATTGTATTTAATTTTGCTTTATAATAAACTAGTCATAGTTCAATGTGTAAATGTACCTTCTTTCAATCCAGGTCTAGTTACATGTTGAGTGTGCGAGCTAGAGAGAGAGAGCTCATGTGTCAATGTGCACATTTTCACAAAGATAACTTTCTGCTTCCATTTATTCATTTGATACAATATATTGGATTCACGTTAATGTATATTTGAAGACATTTAAATTTGTGGGGGGAGATATGGTAAAAATATTGAAAACTATCTAATCAACCAAGCATTCCATGACCCCCCAGTACCTCCGCAGACCCCCCCTTTGAAGACCTCTGGCCTAAGTCATACACTATATGGAACATGTATTAGAACCTGTTGAATTTTCTAACGGGTCTTGGCTACCAAATAATAGTGACAAATGTTATAATATAGTTTTTCTTTTGTGCTAAGTATCATTACATTGGTTAGTTTGGTTTAAATTTTTATCTTTCTTCCAAAATGCCTCGGATGGTTTTTACTTAATTTCTCTCGACATTGACTTAGTTTTTTTTATCCAATGACTATGATTTTAAATGTTCTACCTCTAAATTTCTACAATATTTTTTGTGTTCTGACTGTAAACAATAATTTTCTACCACCGCTAACCATCTACTTTCCTCACATCTCCCATTAAACTTTATTAAAATAGTAATGTTTATACATTATATGGACAAAAATACTGGAACACATTATGGCTACATGATGTTCTGCTCATGTTGATTTGAGATACAAACATCAATATTAATAATCAATGATATTTATCACAATATAAATCAATGTTATGACATTTACTAATAAATGAGGCAATTATGTTATGAGGCTAATGATATCAGACAATGTGGTAGAATGAAGAGAAGTCTGATAGAACAGTGTTATGAAGATGCATTCAGGGGTTAATATTCTGGCATCCCTGTCTCCTTGTTTAACCACCACAGGTCCCCTTCACCACCATGCTGGCCCTGCTCTGTATGTGGTTTGGGATCTCCATGCCCCTGGTCTACCTGGGATACTACTTTGGTTTCCGTAAACAGCCCTACGATAACCCGGTCCGCACCAACCAGATCCCTCGGCAGGTCCCAGAGCAGCGCTGGTACATGAACAAGTTTGTAGGGTGAGTCCTTCAGCCAGTAAAGTAGATTGGATCCACATGTGTCTGTCCTGCACCTACATGATTCATAACCTTTTTTTTTTCTTTGTCAAATAGAATCCTGATGGCTGGGATTTTGCCTTTCGGCGCCATGTTCATCGAGCTCTTCTTCATTTTCAGTGTGAGTTCAGCTTTACTTTCTCTAGACTTTTGTAAAGTATTTGCAGTTGCGTCACATGTTTTATTGTTTAACAAAAATGTTGTAATATTTCTGGAGGTAACTCTGAGAGGTTAGAAAAGAGATGAAAAGTGGGGCTTATTTTCTCATTCCGGTGTGTGTAACTGTCTACAGGCCATCTGGGAGAATCAGTTCTACTACCTCTTTGGCTTCCTGTTTCTGGTCTTCATCATCTTGGTGGTCTCCTGCTCTCAGATCAGCATCGTCATGGTTTATTTCCAGCTCTGTGCAGAAGTAAGTGAAAGCACCAACTGGGCTTGTAACGCCAGCAAATCATTTGAGGGTTCCCACGGTCATGAAAAACCAGGAAGTTTTAAAATGTTTTCCAGGAAGTGAAATAAAAGTTTTGGCCAAGTCATGGAATGAAATTTTAAACAAATAATGTCATAAGTTTGAGCAGTTGGAACACAGGGTGCTTGAAAGTCTTTAAAAGTATAGAATCTTGATACGCTGTTTTCCAGACCTTGAAAAGTCTGGAATTTTGTGTGAAAGTCTCAGTAAAGTATGCAAAACAAGTTTCTCTTATAGTAGAATTTTAGAGTATACTCAAAGGCACATAATCCTGCCTTTGAGTAAGATAAGTAACACATAAGGAGACATATAAAAACTTGAAGTGATTTTGCTAACTTGTCAGTATTGGAATGATTCTAGTGAAACTTGATTAATGCACTTTTTTGATTTTCATATGTTTTGAAAATGTTTGCCAGCAAAACATAAGTTATGCCAGCAAAACATAAGTTACTGTGAATTATTCATTCATACATTTATTAAAAATAACTTTTTTACTACACACAACCGGTGCAGTCACAAACAAAAAAGCAGGCACGCAAGTATAAAAGTACATAAAGTTAAGATCTTGAGGGAAAAATATAGCAGTTTTTAAAAAGTCTGGAATTTGTATTTGGATAAAGAGCAAGCAACCTGTAGTATCATAGGGCAAGCAGAGTGTTTTGTCAAGCCTCACCATCCTGGGTCCATTCATAATGGTTTAAATCTAACTTGGTGAATCCCTGTCTTATTCTCAGTGTCTGTAAAGATATTTCTGTACTGAGGGGTGATAAAATGACGGTGACTGTGATAGAAATTGTACAGTTGACCCTTGAAATGTCCTGAAAATGTGCTCAAATTCCTACAATGTGACCAAGGGGTGTAGAGATAATTTCCAAAATGGAGCTGATGTGGGACTATTTTAAAGTTGTGACACAGATGACTGCAACTGTTGACTCCAGTCAGCTCCACAAAGCCGTGGCTCACACAGACCTGTATGTACCTGCTCTAAAAATACTGTCAGTATGTTTTCACCTCGGTCCCATCCCAGTCTCGTGTGTTATATTTATTATTACTCTATCAATTGATCTGGTGGTCCATCTTTAAATTATTCCTGTCAATAAGGTCCAAAGTTCAATAGATTTTAATGTCTGTCATGTGGGGCTTCACTCACTGCCAGAATCAAACTCTCAACTGTCAGTTACTTGGTCCTTTTCACCCAAATATGGTCACTTCTGGCTCCAAAAAGCCACCATGTGACAGACTTCAAAAGACAGTTCAGTAACCAGTGGGCGACCTCATGTTTCTTTCATCCACTTATAATGTAACATCTGTGATTTTGACTTTAGAAACATGTTTGTAGATGAACTACATTATATAGTACCACCTTAACACTCATTTACGCTCATTTTACACAAGTAAATAGGTACGTCCGTTTCTAACATTATGTGTCACTGCTTTCATACTTCATGCATTCATTGCGTTGGAATGAGTGTTTCACAATCAGTCCACCAGGTGGCGCTTCCTTAACATACTGGCTGAATTCCGTAACAAAGAGTAAAGTTTTTTGAGAAGAAAATCAATAATAACAAACATGGCAACAACAGAGGAGGTTTTACTAACGTAGATACGAATGTTGATTTTGAAAAGGGGTAGTTGTCAGATATGTTGGTAGTTTTTCACTACCTCTCACAGTCACTCTTTTAAAGTGCTGGTATTTAGGAAATTATTCTCTTCAAATCTCAACACTGCTTCCATAGTTCCCAGTCGCACTGCTTCATATTGTCCATCTGGGTACACATCCATAAGGTCCTGGAAACAAACAGAATTATGTACAGAATATACACAAAACAGACAGGACACTCCGTCTGTATCCGTCTGCATCTTTAACGCAGAGCAGAGGTGTTCAACGGGGGTCTGTGACCCCTGGGGGTCGGCAGAAGTACTTCAGGGGGATCATGAAATGTTTGGCTGATTAGATAGCTTTTCTTATTTTCAAAAATATTTTTACCATTTTTTTCCCTCACAAATTTAAATGTCTTTAAATATGCATAACATGAATCTAATATATTGTATCAAATGGATAAATGGAGGCAGACAGTTATCTTTGGGTCAGAAATGGACACATCGACATGTGAGCTCTCAGTCTTTCTTTCCCTCCGCCATTGGGTTCTTGAACAACTAATGAGTTAAGAGCATCCAAACAATGTGTTTACTGTGCTTATACTCCAACTGTGATACTTTATGTACTTTTTATAAGTTTTGCACATGCTATATGCATCTACCTCTGGCAGTTTGCACAGGTACCCAGATGCTACACATTATGTAAATATATATTTTTCTGTTAGTAATAATAATTTTATGCCCTCCTTCTCCTGTATGCCACTCTTTAAATGCCACCTTGTGTTGGCAAATTGTCAAATTCTAACTTTTATACTTGTACTTTTTGACTTGCCTTGAACTCTTATGGAATTCAGTGCAAATTAAGATTTTCATTGTTCAAGGAAACCTGTTTATTTACTTTACACGTGACAAGAAACACTTTGAAGCTTTGAATCAAGCTCAGCACCTGTGCACTCGGCATGTGACTAGACCTGTATTGAATGAAGGAACATTTATACATTGAACTATGACCAGTTTATTATAAAACAAAATGAAATACTATACATATATATATATATATAGAGAGAGAGAGAGAGAGAGAGAGAGAGAGAGAGAGAGAGAGAGAGAGAGAGAGAGAGAGA